>JBBPOS010000209.1:0-47909 GCA_038091575.1 Leccinum subgranulosum
GCAGTAGCGATCACGTGCTTCGCGTTTTGCTGGACCCTCTTCGTCGTCACTTTCAACGGTTGGCTCAAGGTTCGAAAATTGCCCGCCTAATCCGTCCGTCTCTCTCTCTTTTTCAACAGTCCTGGTCATATTGGTGTATATAGTATAAGCTTCCCAGTGTTAACGCACTATTCAATTTTTTGTAGCCCTTTAGCCTTAACTGCATTTTTAGCGCATTATTAGCACTTACGATTGTGACGATTGATATTACTGAAAATTGACTCATGAAATGACTTCTATCGCCATGGCTGCATGGTCGGCGAAAGCCCCCATCCATACCCAGAACCCAGTCCACCCACAACCAACAAAGCCTCGCCAGCAGCTTGCTCGGCTATCAAAATCGGTGTTCCAAAGCACCCGAGCGAGCTGTACCGCCCCGAGACCCACACCGAGATAGAACGGAGCACCCTGATCATTCAGGATGCCGGCGTACGTAATAAGGGAAATAGTCGAGACCGAGAATGCACTCAACAAGGGTCGCGTATATTCGCCAAACAATAACGCCGTCGAGCGGATGCCAACCTTGACGTCGTCGGTCTTGTCCTGTTCCGTCGTCGGTGAGAAAGGACGTTCCGACGCAGCGAGAACGCTCACCTGGTGCGCGTATATGCTATCGTAGACGAGCGTCCAGCATACCCCGCCTGCGTAGAGGGGTAGACAGACGTGCCAGTCCGTCGTGCCCGCGACGGCGGACCAGCCGAGGAACGCGCCCCAGTTGAACGCCAAGCCTGATCAGTGCGGGTGATCAGTGCGGGACGCGTCGGGTTCGCATAACGAACGGGACGCACCGAGGACGGCCTGCGGCCAATCCGTGAAGCGCTTCATGACTGGGTATACAGTGACGACGGCGAGGGACGATGCGCCGAGGAGGATGCTTGTCGTCGTCGTCGTCGTCACAGCATCAGCAAACGCAAACACAGAAACCAAGCGGCTAAACACACACCTGTACACGTTCAAATTCAGCAGGACACCCAGCCCGACCGTCAACTGTCCAGCGAGAAACCCGAGCGCCTGATAGCGCGTGATGTCACCACGCGCGAGTGGTCGTGTCCGCGTTCGCTCTGTAAACCCAATGCAAGTGAGCCATCGCATCGCGTCAAACGATAGACTGGACTGGACTGACCGACTGCCTTGTCGAGATCCCGGTCCCACATGTCGTTGATGGTACACCCCGCACCTCGCATCACGAACGCACCGAGGCCAAAGAGACCGAGGTAGGTGAGGGAGGTCGTGAGCGGGGCGTGTTGTGCGTACCCAGCCATGCAGATGGACCACGCTGGTCAACGTCACGGACGCGCCGAAGTCGTTAGTGTCGATGAAAAAAAAAAAGTGGGCAAGCAATGTACCGCAGGGATAGTAGAGTAGGAGCGTCCCGATGGGTTTGTCAATCCTGGTCAAATAAACGTACGGCCGTATGCTGGTCGGAAGGCGGTCGACCCAACATGTCGCAGGTGGAGGGGTAATGGTCGAAGTAAGACGAACGAGAGGCTTGGGCGCGTAGAAGGTGATGGCGCCACCTTTCCTTGATGCTGCAAGAGAAAATTTGGGACTGTAACGAAGGATGGACCACGACAACGTGCACGAGCCCGGGCGCAAGGATTTTCTGACGAGTCTGCTTGCCAGCAAGGTGGACATGTCGTCGCCGAGATGTGATACACGCAAACCGCGTCAGGGTCAAGTTGAAAGGACAGTATATGTAAAAATGGGTAGTAGCCAGACACGACTCTTAAACATACAGACCGGGAAATGGAGGGAGTACATGCAGGACGATACGAAATTGTAGTATGCAAAGGATGCTGAAAGAATGATGATAGAACTATAAAGGGAAAACGACAAAGGTAAAGAAAACGACGCCACGAATATCCGTTCACCACTCTTTTGCGAGCTTGAAATACCACTCCCAGTCTGTCGGTGAAACAGTCAGAAACTCGGATATGCGCGCGAGAGAGTCGGGGGGATGTACCAGCATAGATTCCACCGTCATCATCAATGACCCGACTCCTCACGGTGTATGAGCCCGTGCGAGCGACCATGCCCGAGGGTGATTCTTCGGGATCAAAGTTCTTGGTATATGGCTCTCCCTCAGGGTTGGGGCCGTAAGAACCAAGCATCTGCTCCAACTTGTCCACTAAGCACGGGTCAGCCATACAGATCGTCCACCGATCAAGCACGGTGGTTCTCACCAGTAATGCCAGCCCTCTTCACCACTTGGAGATAGCGGACGCCCTGATCACTCCGTCAGCACATCCACTGCGAAATCAATCTATCACAGAGAAGCCAACACACCGAGATGATCGAGTGGTTCACTTTGAACGTGATACGCACGCTGATGACACGTGAGATGATGACGACGGCAGAGAGGCGATGATACACACTTGTATTCGACACCTTCCTTGATCACGATCGGATTCTTTTTGGTGTCTGCCAGCTTCACCGTATCCTTCAGGTCAAAGATGATCTTCTTTCCCGGGGGAAGCGTAGGTGAGTCAAGTTCGAGCGTGAGGACGGCGACCTGACGGGAACGCGTTGAACACACGAGTGGCAACCTCACCGACAGATGAGTGGGCGAAAGCGAAAAAGCATACCTTGGGCTTGGAGGTGTCTCCGTTGGTTGCACCAGGGACGATGCCAAGACTGGCTTTCCAGCGCGCGAGACTCTCGTCCTCGGCATCTAGATTGGCGTACTCTTCGGCGGTCTTCGCAGCCGTGGGCTTGTAGCCTGGAAATCGGGATCAGATGGGCCACCAACTTGAAGTTTAGCACGCGTGGCACACCTGGGGTGACGGAAGGTTTGAGATCGTCCTGTTCATCGTGCTGTGGGATGATTTGGTGAGTTCGATTAGCGGGCGAGGGAGGGCGAGGGACTGACTGAAGCCATGTTGGTAGTAGAAGAGCAAGGGGCGTCGAATCTGTGTTGCTGCTCGTTATCATTGATTTCACACGGCCTCAGACAACTTCCAGTTACGACTAAATTGCTATTGCAAAAAAAAAGAAAGTAAAACAGAATGAATGGAAAACAGAAAACAAATTCAAGAAACCCACTCCAGTCCTAAAACCGTCAAAAATGAGCGAAAGTGGTATAACCGTGACGGTACATGTAATCTATACAATACTAAGTAGCCGATAGAAAGAGTGGACGCTTTAAAAGCACAAACGTGGGCCAAGTAATCGTGTGCACGCGTAACACGCGTGCTGTTTCGAGTAACAAGTAACAAAGGGTATCAAAGGCTCGACAGCTGTGGTGAGGTGATGTCGTGCATGCCCTCTGGTCAGGATCGTGTCTTCAGTATCACGTACAACTCGATTTTAAGTGACGAACGTACCGCCTTTAAACCAGCATTTGCCTTTGCTAAGGTGGAAGCATTTGGATCCATTCGGGCAGGTGTGACCCCAGCAACAGCGGTCGCCATAGGGGCATTGCAAGCCTGAAAGCACATTCGGTAAACGCCCCCTCGCATCCCAAGTGCACCATACCGTTTTTCAGAAAGTTACAAGGTGCTTTCTTGGCATTGGCAGCCAAAGTCGCCAGTTGGTCCGGAGCCAACACATAGTCGTGCGAGTATTTACAGGTCCCCTGCACTGGGGATTTAACGTCTGATCGACTCAGCAGAATTGTCTACTTACACCTTTAGTGCAGGACATGAGGTAAAATTCATTACAAGGAGGAGGAGAATCTAGTCGAACGACTTGTTAGTCCAGTGCACCTCGTAAAAAGACACCGTCAACGGACGTTTGTGAAGCGGCTGTGGCACGAATCAACACATATTAGCACGCCAATCTCGAGCATCACCACAGTCAGAGTCAGAGACTTGCCAAGTTGGGGTCAATCAACTTGCCGTTTGAAGGCGTCGATGCACTGTGAGGAGAACGTGGTGTTGGTAATCCACCGGTTCCATCATAGTGGCCGAGGGTGGTGATATGTAACGGAGGAGGGTGATGAGTAACAGTGGGCGGCGGTGTGGCTTGATGAGTCATGAATAAATTGTCGACATATAAACTCGGCAAGCGGAACCGTGGCGATCGGTTCCCACCGGCACCTGTCGCCTCGAGGGACGCCAATTTGTTCACCAAGCCATCGCTTTGCAGCGTGGCTATTGTCGACGCGTACGCACTGTCAGACCCACCTGCATCTAGATCAGTGGCTTGCCAATTACGTGTTGTGCGACGGGAGGACATCTCACCAGCAAGGAAGATACGCTGTGTCTGTGGAAAACGAACGTAGGTTTGCAGATATTCTTCGGTCCTGGTTGAACACGATGAACTCTAAGCACGAGAAACACAAGACGGACCTGCAATCTTTGTAAATGTAGCATCTTTTCCGTACCCGACGTCTACCACCAGGAACCTTGGGGACGCCTGACTAAAACCCATCATGAAAGCCTCCAGCTGCTCAGGGGTACATATTTGATGGCGGTCGAGAACGCTGGTGAGACCTATCCTGTTATAATAAATGGTAATCCAGAAGGATAGGCGTCCCAAAGCGTGGATGTCTTCGTTGGTTAAATAGTCAGCGACTGCCTTGGTCAGCTGTTGAGCGGCCTGGCGACCACCTTCGTGTCCTTGCTTAAGGAGGGACTCGGTGAATACACAAGCATCGCCGTCGACGACGCAGAGAATTAACAAGCTCTGGCTCTGCTCGGCAGCGACAATGAGAGAGGCCCTTTATGGTGCCAATGAACAGAAACGAACCATGAGGGACTCCATGGACGAAATCTGAGTGTTGAGGGAGGTAAGCCTTCCTTTAAGGGTTTTTGTCTCCCGTTCTGCCCCCTCGAGCGCTGTGGCGTGAGCTTGCTTCCATACTGCTAGCTCGACCTCCAGCTCTGCTAAACGGTTCTCCAGATCGACATTTCGCTTAATCGTAGTCGAGGAGAGCGCTATGGAAACAGGTCAGGGTATCCGAAGCGGAGGTCTGAGGCGTAAGACGTACTCAACAGTCGCGTGATCGTCTCGTCCCTTGCGAGGAGAAACCGAGACGTTTGAATCAAGGCCTGTGGTGGGAAGCTCAGGAACTGCTACACTTACCAAGCCCGTTGGCTGACCTCGGAGACTTGGGGAGTTGCCATAATACAGGCAAGTAAGGTGAAAAGAAACGGCGGGCAAAGGCAAGGTGACCCTGTTTAAATAAAGGAAGTTTGAATGATTACAAGCGCTTGCGAGTAGTTAATCAGCCCAGATCGCGGGGTTCCAGCGAGCCGATAAGGGAAGCATCTCGAAAGATGGTGGAACGATTTCGGTGAAGTCCTTCGACTTACGCGAACCAACCGATGCACAGTTTTCGGTTCGCCGGCGCCGCGAATCATGGTGGAGGGCCAAGTACGTCAATGGAATGTTCCATCAGCATTGACGTATTCATTAAACCCGCCGCGTTGGAGCCCTGAGAAAACAAATAGAAAAAAAATTTCAAGGTGAAGCTCATATATGTACAAATGGCTTAGCACGGGTGCAAAAAATTAAAAGACCCCGACATGGCACCCGACCATCCATATCTCGACAATCGACGACGCCGTGATGAGTCATGACTTGAAGAACGGATCTAAGAGTTCGAATGGCGGTGCATTCCATCTGTGCGAGAAGTCAGAACGCTGTGGCATGAAGAAGTTCATGATTGAATACGGACGGCCTTGGAACTTGCATTTGCCCAGTTTGAGGAAGTAGCATGTCGTTCCTTGTGGACATACGTGTCCGTACACACATTCGTCGCCGAACGCACACAGACCACCTGTAAAGAGGGTTGAGAGGCCAAAGGAGGTGAAAGGGGAAGGGGCAGACCATCGTTGGAGATCTTGCAGGGCGTCTTTTTGGCGTTCTCGCGCAACTCTAGGAAATGTTCATCGTCAAGGAGATAATCGTGACCGTATTTGCAGTCGGTTCCGTGTCGGCACTGTGCAAGGTAAAAAAGGGTGCAGGGTGCAGGGTTATCTGTAGGTGAGAGAGATGAGTCATAGTGTAGATAGAAATGGCTAGTGCGGGTTGACGAACGTTTGGACAAGGGCTGGATAGGCGTCGCGAAGAGATATAGTCAATGATCAGTGTCGTGTGCTGCCACGAGGCTATCGACTCAACTAATTTGGGGTTGGGACGGCGTGTTCTGCCTGGCGACGACAACTTGCGAGTAAACTGAATGAGTTGGGCGGGATGCTGAGTCTCGTAAACATCTGTGGAACCGCTACTGTCGCTGGCTTCACATGGAGCGGGATCAGTGCGGGCTGTCTGGAGCGCGGACTTATAACTTTGAATTGAGTTACGTCTGGGGGTTGAGTTTGGGACTACATCTGCGGGGGCTGTTGTTAAGGATGAATTGGATATTTGAGTGTTATGTGATAGTCTTGGGGTGAGAGAGAGGCCGGGAGGTGGGCCGGATGCAATGGACATGTAAGAGGCTGGGACGAGTTTGGTAGGAATGAATAAATCTGGGATACGAAGTTCTGGAAGCATGAGTGCCTTGATGTCGAGGGCGACATCGGTGTAACCAGGCATTAGAATGAGTTTGTCACGGAAACCTTCGGTGATGACGGAACGAAGAACATTAACGTATCCATTGTCGTGTGATCCTAGGAATGGAAGTGAGAGAAGGGGACGAAAGAAAAAGGGGATAGAGATACCTCCAAATATAATTTTGTGAGTTTGAGGAAGGCGAATATTATCTTCGAGATGAACTGGGAGGAAGTGAGGAAGTGGACGACGTCTAAAAGCAAAAAGAGAAAAACCTTTAATTTTTGCGTCTGCGGCCTCCTTGCTGCCTCCGACGTCGACGATGAGGAAACGTTCGGCAGCCTGATTGAAGCCAACGATGAAGTCGTCAAACTTTTGTTTAGCTGTGGAAAGGCCTGCTCTGCCGAGGGTTTCGAGGAGGCCGCGCTTGTTGTAAAAGAGGTAAACCCAGAGATGAAACTTTTCGTGGCCAAGTTCTGAGGCGAGGGTGTGGCGGACACGCTCGGTCAACAAGCGTGCAGCTGCGAAACCGCCTTCTTGTCCTTGAGTGATGAGGTCGGGGGAAAATATAGTACCATCGCCGTCCAAGAGACAGATTATGCGTTTCTCTTGTCCCTGCAGACAAGGGTGAAGGGGGGTGGAGAATATAGGGGGGGTGTACACACCTTTAGCGCGTGTAGTTCTGCGCGGAGAGCATCCGCTTCATCTTGCTTGCGTTTTAGTTCGCTCTCTGTACTAGTGAAGGCAGAGCGAAAGGCAGCGAGGCTGGTGTTGAGTTCTTTGATACGTTCGACGAATTCACGCTCCTTGGTAATTGAGGCATCAATTTCGGCTATATTGGAATGTCGGCATGAGGGTGACGATAGAACAAGATACTAACCAGAGAGGTGAAAGAGAGAAGAGCGACTTGAAGGTGTGGTGAGGTAAACTCAAGCGAGGAGGAGAGTAAACTCACAGCGGGTGTCCATCCATGTCTGGTACCAAGCCACGTCCCATGAGGCGAGAATGAAGACCCTTGTTAGACCGTGGGAAATATCACGTGCCTCGCGTCCACCGATCAGACACGCGCCTTTTTTCTTTTTCTTTTCTTTCTCAATGTCCCTCTACGCCTCTCTCGCGATTTCCCCAAAGAAAAGACGCGTACGTCACGCATCTCCCGACTCGCCCAAAAAGAGACAAAGAGTCGCGTCTCCCCGCCCTCTCCCGCCTCTCCTCGCCCGCCTCGAGGCTGTACACTCCGCCCTCCAACATGCCCTCTCACACGCACTCGCGACCGCCGCCGCCTCCCCTTCAGAGCACACGGGCATCGTCCGCAACGTCCTAAACAATCTCTCCCTCGCCACCTACTCCGGCCTCCCAACCCGCTTCGACCAGGACGACCTCTCCCGTCTCTGCTGGCTCTGGGAATGGGACTCCACCTCCCTCCCCGTGAATTCTCCCCCCGAGGACGACACAAATCCGTTCCTCGTCTCCTCGCCTCCCCCGCCCCCAAAGGACTGGACTCGTGGCGCGATGGGCTTCATCATCACCCCCACCTCTCATTACCTCAAGTCTGCCGGGAAACGCGTCCCTGCGTACGGCATCGGCATCGAGGTCGAGATGGACATTGACAAGGGCATGACTGATGGCATGGCCGCCGTCGCAAGGTGGACCGCTGATGCAGACAAACGACGCGCACAGTTCCGCGCAAAGCTCGAGTCTTGGGTCGAGGTACCTCTTTCCTTCATCCTCCCTCATCCAACTCACCTTGCTTTTCCCAGCTCCACTCGGCCACCAACCCAATCCCAGACGTGCCCATGGCAGACCTGCCCCGCATCGCTCTTCACAATGCTCAGCCTTCGTCCCTCACTCGAGCGCTTGCATCAGCATCCCCAAAGGGCCAAGCCATCCTCGCAGGCATGCTTCCCTCTACCTCCTCTCCCTCAAAGTCTCCCTCCAAATCTACTGCAACGTGTAACTTTCCCATCCCCTTTCCGATCGCGAAAAAAACATACCCTGCTGACCCTTCGCCATCCAAACCCTCCCCCTCCCTTCTCCACACCCCCTCTTCTCGTCTCAAGCGTCTCGATCCTCTCGCGGGACTCCTCACTCCACAGACACCTGCTCGCAAGCGCATCGACTCCACACCTTTCGACGCACTTCCTACGACACCCGTCCACCAGCGTGGATCCGACGCCCAGACAGCACCGCCGACTCCGGTCACTTCTCGACGTCAAGCCCTATACGATCGTGTCCGCCTCAAATCATTGACCTCCACCCCAGTCAAAGCCAAGAGTGACAAGGTCGCAGGCAGTAAGCTCACCAAAGATCAGATCCAGAAACTCGGTCAGGAAGAAATGCGGCGACGCTGCCTCCTCGGTCGGCTAGGTGGTGTTGCTGAAAGTACCTGGATGTAAGCACAATGTGTGTCTATCAGCGTACCAAAATCTCACATCTTCCCCAGGCTCTTCTCATGCCCGGTTGGGTCGACCGCAACCCCGACCACCCGCAAGCGCAAGGCGCTTCTCGCCAGCGAGGTGATGGCTGCGATCGTCAAATCTTCTCCCGTCCCGATGTCGACATCGGAAGCCTCCGAGTCACTAAAGTTGCTTACGACGCTCTGTCCCTTCTTCCTCAGGCGGCTCGACATCGACGGTGAAGAATGGCTTGAAATGCCTCCTACCGCATCGACTTCAGACACTGTCGAGGACAACTGGAGTCCGAAAAAGCCATCGGGAAGCAAAGCGATCCCTCCCCCTAGCCCTGGATCGAAACTATTTGCAAGCATCCCGCCTGCGAGCCCCGGATCCAAGGCGCGTCTGGATAGCGCAGAACAATTGCTTACCCGAAGTCCTCGCAGAGTTAAACGGGAAGCGGGAGGAATCAGACACGTCAGAGAGATAATCAGAAGAGAGTTGGAACTTCACGATTGAATTGCTTTCCATCTACATTTTCATCATCGATTTGTTATTCGGAATCTTGTAACTCCGCATCTACACTTTCCAAAAACTCTGCCCATACACTTTCCAAATGATACAAAATACCGATGTGTCCACCGCGAACCGTCTTGATCTTGGTGTTCTTGTAAGTAGTCGCTAGGTATTGCGACCATCCTTCGGGGGCTTCCTTGTCTCCCGTGCCCGCTACTATCATGACCAGCGGACGAGAATGTTCCTCGTCCAACCCGTCCGGTCGAAACCCCCAGTCCGAATGCAGGGCGGGGGCCATGAACTTGAAACCCTCCCAAGACGTCGCCACACTACGCACGGCGTTCGAAGCAAACCTCCTCTCCGTCTCGCCCTCTGCAATGCCCTCCCTCTCCCTCCACTGCGCATACTCTTCCTTCTCCGCCTCGTCCATCTTATCAAACAAGAACCCCCTCAAGAACTTCTCTGCCCTGTCAACGCTAGACATATGCCTCCCCATCCCGATCTTGACGAGAGAGACAAGCACGAATCGGACAGGCCACCACGCCGCAGCGGGACCGATCATGAGGTAGTTGCCCCACGTCATATGCCGGGCATAGTCCGCGTGATACCGAAAGGGCGTGAGCGAGCCCATGAGTAACACCCCCGCGATGTGCCGTCCGTACCGGAACTTGTCGTATGGGGCACCGTACAGCATCTGCGCCGGTACCGTGCCGAAGGAGCCGCCTGCGACGTAGAGCGCCAGGTCCGACTCGGGTCCGGACGCGTCCGTTCGTCTGCCCTGGCAGAGGTGATCGAGGAGCGCAGTCATATCGCTGCACAGACAGTCGACGTAGGCGGTGGACGGGGGCGGTGGGGAGGTGTTGCCCCACCCGGGGAGCGTGGGTCGGATATTCAAGATATTCTTGGAGGCGATGGTGCGCGAGGAGCCGGAGGTCTCTCCGATTGTGAACGCGCCGTGGAGGTAGAGGAGGATGGTCTTGCTTGACGCGTTGCCGGAGGTGGCATATGCGAGCTTACGGCCGTCTGGAAGCTCGAGGATGTGTTCGTCGTCGTTCATGTGTAATGTTGGGTCTCCATGCGATGGATGCTTGGTATTTGAGGTGGATGTGTCCCGCAGCTACGCTAGACTGCGCCGCGTCCGCAGGTTATCCAAGTCATTGTAGTGACATCCTCACACGGTCAAGTTACATGGCCACGGGATGATCTTCAAGTGCTTGCCCGCTTAGCTCAGTGGTAGAGCGCGTCACTTGTAATGATGAGGTCGGTTGTTCAATCCAGCCAGTGGGCATCTTTTTTTCCATTCCAAGCGCATACATGAACTTTTACAGCAACCACTATAACCCACCCAGTTCCGCGCGGATCGCGGTCGCATACTGCGCACAATCTACGACCCTGCCTTCCTTCCGACTTTGCTCCGCAGCAAATACGGTCAAATGACTCGTTAATATCTCTCGTACATCGACGCCAAGAGCCCCTTGATCGCCAGATCGAACTGCTTCAATGAATGCTGCCATGAGACCGAGATCGCCCCCTCCATGTCCACCTCCCTCGTTGGGAGGCTGATGCGTCGTCTGCTTCCCCGTCCGAAAATCGGTAACCGTAAACGTGTTCATATCGCCGACGATCTCGCCGTGTGTGAAATGAAGGCGCGTCTGACGTTCGCAAATGAGTGAAGTGTACGCAACCATCGTGAAAGAAGCGGTAGCCCCCGAGGAGAACTCGATGTTGACCACCTTGTGGGGCCGCATCAGAAGCCGACTATGATCGGGGGAATAATTGAGCAGGGGACAGCGTACCTGGTGATCGCAGACGTCGTTGTCGCTCTCATAAACGCATTTGCCGTAGGGACCGTCGCGTAGTGCCTCGGTGATGTTCTCGATGTCGGGTATGCCGTCTACGACGGTGCTTGCTGGCCAGCTGCTATTTCCTTGGGACACGGGGTCGAGGTATACTGCAATGATTCAGTTACCGGTCCAGACGCGGGGGCGTACTAGCGTACTTTTCTTTGCACTGTACGGACACTCGTTTTGGATGGGACATTCGAGGCAGCGCGTTACGCTCCCGGCGGTAGTCGGTTTCCTGTCCTTCTTGAAGTGCTGGAGAGATCCAAACGAGGAAATACGAGTGGGAGTAGCTGGGGACAACCAGTAACAAAGAATGTCGATATCGCTGGATGGCGCGATTGAGGAGGGAGATTAGAAATGCAAGAGAAACTTACTGGCAACTCTTGGTCATGAGGGAGAAGGAGCTCTCCGCTTCCTTCGCCCAGTGCCCCCGGACGTAGGAATGGGCAAAGTGGAAATAACCGACGGGTTCGACGTGCACGGCGTTCACGAGCTCTCCCAGCTGGCCGGAGCGAACTACTTCTGTGAGTGCCTTGGTGTACTGCGAGTAGCGCAACACTATAGTAGGACCAACGGCGAGTCAGCGACCCTCACAGCGATCAGAACGTTAGTTACCGTGCCCCATCCCGAATATGATTCCCGCCTCGCTGACTGCCCTTTCCATCTCGAGAATATCGCGCGGGTTAGTCGCCATCGGTTTCTCGCACAAGATGTGATATCCCTGGCGAGCGAACGCCAAGACGACGTCCTTGTGCATGCTATCCTTCACGGCGACGACGACTGCGTCGACCATTCTTTCCCCGGTGGTCTCGAGGGTCTCTGTAGAGGCTCTGAGGAGATCGAGCCAATCGTGATAGGCAGCAGCGTCGAGGGCTTTGGAGAGGAGAGTGCGGGTTTTCTCCCTGGGTTCTGCGATTGCGATGACTCGGCATCGATGGGGCTGATTGAGCGCGTAGGCCGCATAGGCCTGTGGACGTTGTGCGGGTTGTGAGTAAGAGTGACTGTGGTTTCCCTCAGGGGCTACGTACCGCTCCGCGCTGACCGCCGCCGATGATGGCAATATGGATGGGTAGGGTGGACTCCTTCATGGTATCCTTCGAGCGACGAGGCACTCTTTGCTGGAATGCCCCGACATGTGATCAGAAACGGCTGAAATGGGCGTGTGAGATTGAGAGCAATGCCTCGTCTCCTACCTCGTCTCCTCAAAGCCATCCAGGAGCAACCGCTCGTCACTACAAAACGCGTCACACGACACGCACAAAACCGCAAGACAAGGTCGCTCTACCGCCCGACTCCCGACCCCTCGCCGACTCTCCGTCTCGCTGGGCGGACGCGCTCGTTTCTGCTCGACCTGAACCCGGTGACGGACAAGCGGGCGTTCGCAAGACACAAGCGTCTCCCTCCGAGAGTCCGCCTCGGTCCTCGGCATGTCACTCACGAAGAGCACGACGTTCCGAGGGAGATGACCATCCAAGAACGCGAGTGGTGGTCTAGTCCGTACCGTGCGTCACCCGAGTTTCCAGCTGCTTCGTTTCGTTCTCTAAATCGGACAGTAGTCAGGATGCTGGTCACTCCGCTGCGACAGTGCACGGTCTCGAAGAGATATCTGCCCAACGGTGAGCGTTGTATGTCCCCCTCTGGCACTCGTCTCAATTTTCGCGTCCAGACTTTCTCGTTAGACTCGCCGTCCTCCGTCTAGTACCACCAACACAACACGAAAACGGTCGCTCGATAGAGGTCCTGATGCCAGACGGACTCGAACATCCGAAATACAAGCAAAGGAAGGCACGCGTAGCAGTGTACGTGTCCTGTTGGAAGGATGCCGTCCGTACCATGAAATCACCAGGTGGCTCTCTCGACCTCTTCGCTTGACCTCGCTCACCGTGCCCCCGGTCGTCAGTCTCTCTTCCCCGCCACAGCGCAGCCATCCACATCTCCAAACACCTCTGTTCGCACGTTGGTTACCTTCTGCGTCTACGCGTCTTGCAAGAACTCGACGTACTGATCGACGCCCTCAAGCTGCGCCGAAAAAGCCAAATCGAATTAAAAGTGGATGCAGACCCCACGGTTCTCCGACGCCTGACGCGCGCCGAGTTCACAGCGTTGCGCGAGACGGGCACGATACCTTTTCCCGACGCGGTCGCCGTCCTCGTCGTTCCACCCGTCAACCGCGATCCAAGAACGGGGCTACGGCCGAGGCCGTCGCGCGAACCAGTCATCTCATCGAGCGCGCTTGTAAACCTGGAGCGCGAGAAAGTATTGCCGCCGCTCTCGAGCCTTCACGACGTGGATCGCTCTCTGGAGACCCCGATCTCGACCTTATTACCGAGCGCACGCGTTCCTCAATACAATGGCCTGACCTTGTTTCCTCATGCACCCCACCGTGCAGAGTTCCATTCATTGCTTACGGAATTGTTGAGCATCGAGCGGCGTTTTCGTGGTGCCTCGGGGCCGACAATTACGACCCGAGGGCAAGCGACGGGCGACGCAAAGGGGAGTCACGCGTTTCTGCTTCTGTCAAACGCCGAGACGGTGAAACGTGCGGACTCGGCTGCGCTCGCAATTGCATTGTGGAGACTGAGGATGTGGGAGGGTGATGCTTTCGCCGATAAGGTGGAAGGTTGGGAGATCGGCAAGCAGTGGAGAGTCGAGCACTGTAGTCGTCTGTAACCCTGGACGCACTTTTGTATAATACAGATTGTTGATACAGACTATTCTACGGCCATTGGCGTTGGCGCATTCTCCAAGGTCTTATTGGACGGTGCCGACAATACTTCTTTACCTTGCCAGAACGTTGGGAGCTTGTCACCAGGTACGAACAACCGTTCGACACCATCCTCGGTAATGACACACATGCGAATGACACCTCCTGATGAACCATCTCGGGACATTGCAAGAGCGAGTGCTGTGGAGGCAAAGTGAACATGACTGGCAAGGGAGTGAGGTACGCAGACACGTACTGTTCTTGACGAATTCGACGGTCTCGTCCTTGCCCCATCCCTCTTGATATGTAGCATCGCAGTAACCGTATACGTACGTTGATCCGGAACCTAGACGAGCGTCGCTGAGAAGGCGTACGTCATGAAAACCTGTTACGCACCTCCTATGGCCCACGGCTGGCGGAAAAGGCCACCGCCAAGGGGGATGTTGTAGACGCTCGGACCCGCCTCCTTGTCCCAGCCAGCGACTATGATCCCGGCGGACAGCCGGTCCTTGCTATCGTAACACAGCTTCTCAAAAAGGGAGGCGGCGGTTGAGACGGGCACGGGATAACCATGCGTCTGCCTGGATGTAGAGGTTAAAGTCAGGAGGATAACGGGGACGAAGGGTCGTCGAACGCACGTTAATAGTTGGCACATGCGAAACATTTCATCTGCTACGGCCTGGGTGTCGGCTGCTGACCCCGATCGACAGCAGTATATGCGATCGTGAATATGTGTGAGCTTGTCAGTGACACGGTTAGCCTAGAGAACGTCGGTGAGCGTGGAAGGAGGAAGAGATCGAGGAACGAACGAACGATGTAGCTTCCTGTCGTTGTGCGACTGTCTGCGCCGATGACGACGCCGTGGTCGAATTGGACGGCCATGATGGACGTCTGCGAGCACGATTGTGAGCGAGCAGTGGAAGGAAGGAAAGATACGCACGCCGAGGTTGACCTCGCCAGTTTTGAGTCTGTCCATGGATGTTGGTGGTTAAGAAGTGATGACGCGTCTCTTGACTTGACTACTGACCATGGCATCTTCACAGCTCGGCGTGCTCTACCGCGAGCTGCAGCGCGCATTCGACGCACGCCCGACAGATCTCAAGAAATGCGGCGCATTGCTCGCCCAGCTCAAGGTAAGGTGCGTTTCGTGTCCGCTGTCGTATCTCGTTCAACCCTTCCCCCCCAAAAGATCGGCTTGATACAGACCGGTCTCCTCATTCCGACCTCTCAGTCAAACGCGCAGGACTTGATCGTCGCCCGTACGTACCGTGACTCTGACCCGCTCATCCACGTCTCATACTCCCAGCACAGGCGACATCCTCGAAATTGGCGCTTTTTGTAGCATACGAGCCAAGGACGTACCCTCGTTCGACAGATACTTTTCACAACTACAGGCATTCTACACCGACTTTAGGTCGGGTATTTTCCTGGCCTGATAACAAGTCGCTCATTCGCTCTCACACAGATCCGCTCTCCCTCTTTCGAAACGCGAGTTTCCCGTCCGCGGGCTCAACCTCATTCGTCTCCTCACCCAAAACAGGATCGCAGACTTCCACACGACGCTCGAGTCCCTCCCTCTTCCTGCCGATGAGATCAGTGCCAATCCCTACATCGCCCACCCCGTCAACCTCGAACGATGGCTCATGGAGGGAAGCTATTCCAAGGTGTGGAATGCCAGAGCAGAAGCACCCGCAGAAGAGTACAAGTTCTTCGTGAATAGTCTCATGGGAACCATCAGGTCCGTCGCTTGCCTTCACCGCGTTCGTCGACGCTCACCGGCCATGACAGAAACGAGATTGCGAGCTGCGAAGAGTCGGCGTACGAGAGCCTCCCGCTCAAGGACGCCGCGACGCTCCTCTTCTTCACCTCTCCGTCTGATCTTTTAAAGTTCGCACAGGAGGTATGTCGTCGTCGTCTGATCCGGTCAGCTCTTCAGTACTAAGCAGATCCCATAGCGCGGGTGGCAGATAGACCTAACAGCCGGCCTCATCAAATTTGCACGCAAAAACGACGAACAGACGGAAATACCGAAAGAGAAGCTGATTGCGGCGAACTTGGGGTATGCACGCGAACTCGAGCAAATCGTGTAGACATCGATCTCTTTAACGGTCTCTCGAGCTGTGAAACAGTAGAGTACAAGGTTGAATTTCAATGACTAGACACGAGTAACTACTCGAAATTTTCCAGTGCCTCCTTTGCTTTTCGCTCTGCTTCTGCTAGCAGGTCGGCTGGCACAGGTGCATGCACTCCGTTCGTCTCAGAGCCCACCCACGACATCTCGAGCTCAAATTCTTTTTCCTTGTTGTCGTCGTGGACGAGGTATATTCTAGGATGACGTCAGCTACTGGAGAGAAGAGAGCGGAAGGGAGGAGGGGCAGACATTCTGGCAGCTTCCATGACTGCCTCCCGCGTGGAGAGTTCCGAGAATTTGAGCTTCTCCAGTTCAGTCTTGGCCAATTGTCGTCCTTTTCCAATAGCTGCTCCGTGGTATCCCTGATCGACATATCGGCACATGTGGACGATACAGCAAGGAGAAAACTCACCAAGCAGACACCGCTAGGCTCAACGACATAGAGTGACGGACCGGTCTTGTCGACTCCCGCAAGGATGGTGCTGATCCCAAATGGCCGGACAGACGAGTAGAGTGTATACACTTGCGAATGAAGACCCAGGCGATACGACACAAACTATGGAAAGCGCGGCTCGTTGATTGGGAAAACAAGCATGATGGAACGAGCTCATACGTACCTTGACGGTTGGCTGTGCTCTCAACACATTGCGAGTGTGTTGACATTCGCCGCGTGCTTTGGCCAAAACAGTGCGGCCATCCGCAAGGAGTCCAGCGGTAGCCTAGACATGATGAGTACAAGGAAAGCAACAAAAGTAGACGAATTACCATGCCGATGTGTCTATCTATGGTTTGTATACGTCGATTAGCTCCTGGAATGAGGAGCTTTGAGTGGACGAGTTTCTCTACAGCAAGGACGACGCCGTCCTTGACACGGAGGCCGATCGCGGTGCTAGATAAAGTTTTAGCATGCTCGATTACGGTGCAGAGAGAGAGAGAGACATACCCCGAGTTCTCGACGGCCTTGTTAGCGTACTCGACCTGGATGGCACATACGTCTGACCTGAGATTGTGATCTGAGACGATGTTCGTACCTGAAATATGCGGCCATCTGGCGAGTAAGTGCTCGCTGAAAGATCGTATCCTGTTCCGATGGAAGTCATCGTTAACGTTGTTCAAAGGACGCGCAAGCCTAGCAAGTCGCGCTCGTGAGAAAAACAAGCCGAGCCGAGACGCCGAACCTCCTCTCCCTCCTCCTCGACCGCGATGGACGACGACTGGCACACTTTGCTCGATGCTCACCCAATATTCAAACTACCCTCACCTCATGACTACACCATCCCCGGTCGTCGTCAGCTCATGGCCTTGAAGGATGCAGACATCATCGTCGCCGTGAACTCAGAACTCAGGATGGCCTCGCTCTTGGATGCCAAGCTCGGTCGCGGAACGGGCAACTCGTACAAGGTGCGTAAACGCGCGCGCATACACGCTCGCGCTAGACACGGAACAGGTTCTCCATGTGCCAAACCTCGACTTTCGCATTCACCAACTCGCGCTGAATCCCAGTGGAAAGCTCCTCGCCGTCGCAGGCGCACACCAAGTCGCGGTCGTCGTTTTGCCTCGCGCCGGTTATACCAAGGTCATTTCGTCGACCATCGATTGCAAGTATGCGTCGCTCTTTCATAGCAGTGCCTTGCGTTCACCGGCAGTTCAGAGTCGTACAAGTAGGGCAATTCTATCACGGGACCACATCTTCAGTACCCATTGCCAAGATCGACTGGCACCCCTGGGGGGAGGGAGGATCGACACTCATGGTCATGACTGTGGACGGAAAGCTTAGGTATGCCATCTCCGACGTTTCGCTATCGTGGATTGACTGACTGACCACCCCAGGGAGTACGACATTTCAGTCGACTCGGAGGAACCACAACAGTTGCTCTCTTTCTTCCCAGAAAAGAAGTCCAGGTCATTTGTAGCCCAAGATCCTGCGGAACGCGAGGTCACCTCCTTCACTCTTGGAAAGGGGAGGGCTGACTGGGGCCCATTGACTGTGTATGCCCTAACTCGCTCGGGGGATATTTATGCAATTTGTCCCTATATGCCCCGCAATGCGTGAGTCTCTCTATCTATCTCCTTTTCCGTGTTCTCATTTTTTTGGTCGCGATCGAATGTAGATCGATCCCGCCTTCGTTCATCCATTCACTTGAATGTTTTATCGCCGCGAAGCAAGAATTCGTCTCGCAAGATACATGTTCGGCCACATCCAATCTCTCGACGCTCTACGACTATCAACACAAATACGTCTCTGCTCTCATTAAGCAACTTCCTTCAGGATCGATCTTCCCTACTACGTCCTACTCTGTACCAATACATTCTCCGAATACCATCAAAAGCCAGCCTTCCAGACAGGGCCCGTTCCTTTTACAGCCCTCACCACATGCGCTGGCGGGGAGCGAAGGCGGAGACGCGACGGATATTGTTTACATGTCTTTTTCGGACGATGGGAAAGAGGATCAAGATGGAGAAACAGAGAGGCTGGGAATCATTGTCGTGACTTATCAGGATGGGAGAGCAGATGTCTACCTGGATGTCGAGAAAGCCGAGGCTCGATGGGAGAGTAAACAAGTGAGGTTTTGCTCTTGTGCTCTGCAATGAATGCTAACTTTTTACCTTAGGAAAAGGGCAACGAGCTTCCCATGTTTGCTGTATACGAGACGATCGACCTGGGCCTTGTATCTATGCTTCAAGATCCGACATCGATTGGCAATCCGTTACTGGATTTATTGCAATCAAACCATCCGGTCATCCTTCTCGACCCAATACACGACGACACGATCTATGTATATCACGCATTTGGCGTTCACTCGTTGGAATTTGGGGATTTGCTTCGCAGTCTGGCAACTGCTCTGCACGCAGACGACGATGACGGGGCAACATTGAGTAGCGTGCTGGATAAAAAAGTGGGGACATGTGTATCCCCTATTCTAAGTACATTTTCTGTCCAAAGACGGTAAGCAGACGATAGGACGTGTCAATGCTTCTGTTGACATTTTCCCCAGATGTTCCAACCCGGTGATAGCTGTATGCGTACCCAACGATGTTTACCTCTCGTACAGTATCCTCATCCTCAGTTCTATCTTCCGAATCGCATCCATCCCGTTGAACATCCGTACCGCCCTCCCTGATGCCGTCGGCTTCCCTTCGCCCGAACCATCCGTCTCGTTGCCAAGCATCACCGCACCGCCGGCTTCCACAGCGCTCACTGTATCTACGACCTTTGCTCCGAATGACCTGCTTACTGCGATGGATGGCCCTCCTGCATATGTTTCTCTATTGGGTCCAGAACCGTTTGCACCACCCGCTATTTTCTCCCGACCGACCTCGCATACCCGATCCCTTTCTGGACCATTAACGCGCGAATTTATGCTCACGCCCGACACACTTCGCTTCCTTGGGACGCAGGTAACAACGTTGACGACGCACATAAGGTCGGTGCTGGTAGCGCATAAAACTGTCGAAGATAGGGTTGAGCTGCAAAAAGTGGAATTCACGAGAATACAGGCCAAGTGCGGAGAAATGCTGCGCCTCATTGGGCAGTTGAAGGAGAGGGTGAATGATATTCAAGGGGAAGGGAGGGTCGGAAGGGTCGAGAGGCTAAAAGGGAAGCACAAGGAGCTGATGGGGAGGTCTGATAGGCTTTTGCAAGCATTGATGAATGGTGCGTCGCCTGAGCTGAGCGAGTGTGAGACGAAATGGTTCAGGGAGTTGGGGAGGATGAAAGCGGAGGCCTCTGGTGCGGGCAAGTTTGACGAAGGGTCTTTGAAAGCGAGAGTTGGACTGGTGAGTGACGCTGGACGTTTGAACGAGGATCGGTGTTGACTTGCTTGTGCTCAGCTAAGACGGGAGTATGAGCGGATTATGCCGAGCTTGAAGGACGTTGCGACGAGAGAAGAGAAAATGAGAAAGCGTATCGTGGACAATTCGCGGTCGCTCGGCGCCTCGCAAGCGTTTGAGCTTGGGGAACGTTCAAGCATGGAGTACGTCTTTTGCGTGGAGGCGTGATGTCGTACTGATACGGTCACCGCACAGAAAAACCAAGATTTCAGAGCTGGAAAAGGATATTTTGAAGATGGCCTCGCAGATGCAGATATCGCTAGGTCAACCGCCTGGGCAGGAGAGTGCTAAGTCGTAGAGAAATAATGTAATCAGGGGCTCGTCCAAAAAAAGAAACAATCTATGATTCAGTTTGGTTTGGACGCGTTAGTTGCCGGACGAGGACGATCATGTTTAGCTCGCTCAAGCCTACGATAGACACGACGACTTCAAGTTCAGTCTTGCCACTCAAATTCTCTTCTCAGCCTCATCTCTCTTGTAGCGTCTATTCCGAATATCTTTGGAGCTAAACCTCCAGCGGCCACTACCACCCCGTTGAGTCAGTCTCATGGCTGTGCTCCAATCACCCCGTGTGCTCATCGTTCGCAGCAACGGCCAACCTAGGTGCATCGACCCTGTCATCAAAAGACGCGGAAAAACCCAAGGACGGTACGTCGCAACGTCCCTCATACGAGCCCAACCACCACCCCCTCACTGCACACGAACAAGCAGCAGCCGCTCCCGTCTCGACAACCATTTCCGTGCCTCCACCTTCCGCCCTGAGGGGCAAGACGATCGAGGAGATCGTCAACAAATGGACGGCAGACCTCGACACGCACGTTCGCGAATTCAACAAGTTTGCAGGCGAGGTGGCCGTGTGGGACCGAGCCTTGATGGAGAATGGCAATAATGTGAGTGTGTGTAGTGTGAACCACCCCCCCTTTTTGTCACTTGTGGTTCTCGCGCATCGAAATCCTGTGCTCTTCATTGTCAATCGATCGAGATGGTGATCTAAATGGTTTTTTCCCCTCTTCCGTTTGCGTTTGCGTTTGCTGCAAACTGCAGGTGGCCGCGATATACAGTCACGTCTTGGCCGTCGAACGTGAACAGACCGACATTGAGCAAGCCCTAGACCACATCGAACAACAACAAAAAGACCTCTCGTCGACGTTGGACGCGTACGAGAAATCCGTCGGGGAAATTCTCGGCAGTCAAGGAGGCAGCCTTCGCGCGCTCGATACGGGCCCTGCTGACACCGAACGCGACAAAAAGTGGGTGGGGCCTTCTCTCTTCTCTTCTCTCTTCTTTTCATTTCCCTCCGTTGCGGAGAATTCGAGTTTAACCCTTGTCACGGTCTTGGCTTGGCGTTGACTTTCTCTCTCTCCAACAGTTTCGTTCTCGCGACAGAGTTGCATTCACACCTCGATGATCTTTCGGGGTCTCTCACACAGATGATCGAGTCGGTCAACGCCCTCTCGTTAACCCAGGCTGCCAACGGGTCTTCGCATGGCAATGAGGATCCGATGGTACAAATTTCGCAGATCTTGAGCAGCCACCTAGAGAGTTTGCAATGGATCGATGGGGCAGTGCGCGAGGTGGACAGCAAAGTAAACGAGGTGGAGAAAAGGGTGCGCGATGCAGGCGTGAACGGCCACACGCTGGGCAGCAGTACAGCTCATAAACAACGAGGTTTTGGTTCATCGCGGTAGACTTCCCGGATTCGCATGAAACATGGCAATGCTCAATTGACCGATAACGCGGTAATTAAACCATGTATTAGCACTAGTTTTCTGGGCAGGAATCCATGTGTACGTCTACATCAGCATCACTAACGTCAGGCAGTCATCAGCGCCATCCAAAATGGGTCAGCGGCTGAGCGGACTCCGTACACGCATACGTTCGCCATTGTAGTAAATCCACACGGGAAACGGAATCCCGATCACGATGGCAAGTCCTGCAAGGAGCGAATTCCCACCGCCGTAACCCAGTTTGGCAAACATCTGTTCTCCAAACAGGGGAAAAATAAATCCCAGAAAAGATCGTAAAAACTTGGAAGGCCCGTCAAGACCTCATAAAACGCATTTTTTCGGTTAAAAAAACGCACTGAAGCAGCTGCAAGCGCACTAGCGGAATATGCAAAGGTATCGACGAGGTATAGTTGGATCGGCAGGCTGTGAAACATTAGAGCAAGAGTGGTATGCCGGAAACTACTACTCACAAGGTAGTCAGTAGCCCAAAACCATATATCGTGGTTCCGATGATAGGCATGATCCAGTGGATTCTGGCTTGAGCTGACCAGCCATACCAGCTAAACAGGGGTCAGCCCGCGCATGAACCACTGAAGCATCTCGCTCACAGCAATCCGACGGGAACGAGCAAGGAACCGAATATTAGTGCCGGGATGCGCATCTCGGGTTTCCCCTGACCTGCGTTCCTTGCTGCCAACTTAGAGATGTTAATTTCAAGTCAGGAACCCAGCAAAACAACGTGAACGCGCACAGTGAGGTAAATTTGGTTCGATATCTTAGCGCCGAACAAGGCGGCTGCAACGAAACCTAATCCGAGACCAAGGTATGCCAAGCCGGCAATGCCAACGCTGAAGCCGTAGACCGTGGAAAACAGTTCTGAGAGAGAATGAAATGAGAACCATACTTGTGGCGTAGGGATCAATCAAGACATACCGGGGAATGTAGTGAACATCAGGTAATAGATACCTGGTCAGCGCAGGTGAGTCATTTCTCAGTGAAACATTTCCTTTCGTAGTCACTGACCGTATATCCTAGAAAAAAGTTTGAAACATTCCCCTAGCGACGATCAAAGAACGGTAACTTACAGAGCCATGTATAAGCTGAGAGCAAAGCAAATGAGGCTGCGAGTGAGAAGTATGATTGGTCTTGTCAGGTTGATCCAGAGATAACTCCATAGATCCGGCGGCCCGGCAGCCATACTCCCTTTTTCTGGATCGACGGTGTTTCCACAATCTCGCCTACGAACGACAGGTGCATATGTCTCCCTCAAAAGGGGGATCGCGAGGATAGAAGCCGTGCCGCACAAGGCGACAATGACATAGAAGACGTATTGGATGCCGATCGTCTGGGAAATAAACCCGCCCATGACGGGACCGATTGCTGGGCCTGTATGGTAGCATAAGTGCTGAAACTTACTATCGAAAAACGGAATGAGTTATCTACCAATCAAAGGTCCGAGGGTATACAAGGCCATGGCGGACGCTCGCTCGTTTTCGGCAAAGAGGTCGCTTATGCTCCCACCGCCTATAGCAACGGGACCACTTCCAGCAAATCCAGCTAGACGATCTCAACTGAAGTCGGGTGAAAGATATACTGATGCTGACGCACCAAGCAGGCGGAACGCGATGAACGCGCCTGTATTGGGCGCAAGAGCACAGCCCAGGTTGAAACACAAGAAAAACAAGTTGCCGATGTGCAATACCCAGGTGCGGCCATACATCTCGGAGAGAGGACTCAGGAACAACGGCCCGATGGCAAAGGATAGCAGGAAGACGCTGAGGGTCATTGCTTCAACCGTGGGGCTGGTGATGCCGTATTTCGAGGCAAGATCAGGGAGCCCAGGCGCCATCATGGAACTCGCGAGGGGGGTAATAAAAGTGTAGAAGGAGACCTACGGGAAAGGTCTGAGGCATAATATGGGCGGGAGAGATAAATACCGACGAGGGAAGCAGCAGTCCACTTTTTCGATAGACGCCAGTTGCGGGGGTTGTTGGGAGCGTGTTTCCAGTCGTCTTCGTCGTCTACTCTGCCGTCGGACAGCTCCTGTGCGGGAACGTCGCGCACGGGGACATCGACGGGGGTGCGCGACGAGGCGATAGATCCTGTCTCCTTCGTCGACTGCATTGCAAACAGTGGGCGCTGTATGTCATGTTCATGTTGGTTTGCTTATAAAGGCTTCAGTAATGGAACATCGGCCGACCTGACATGAACATCCATGACCACTCGATCAAAATTATTTCCCACATTGCTAAAAGGAAGGTTTTAATTTAAACTACGCTGTACCGACCTGCAACTGCACTGGGATTTCGCATCTCTGCCTGGAGCGCTGCAGCCGATGCTTCGATCAACAGCCGTTTGATCTCCCGCACCGCCTGTTCCACCTGAAAAAGAAAATATGCTCAGTCCGCGCGCCGATCCAGATGCACATCAACCTACCCTATATTCCTCATTCGATTCCACCAGAAGATGCAGCTTTGGTGGGCCCTCTGCCGGAGGTTCCTTGCCGGATTCGTAATAGATGCCTGGTCATACGTAAACCGTATCAGCCTGTGGGAGACCTCCTGTCCTTAAAGTATGACACTCACCCTTATTCGTAACTGACGCCCCTGTCATGTCGATGAGCTACACCACATGACGTTAGGCATTATGTATCAGTGGCATATCTGTGAAACCGATACGTACTTGCACCATCGTCTCCTTGTTCGTAACCCGCCATCTTGCCTTTTGCGGGTAGTCGTTAATGGGTATGATTGCGTGAAAGTCAGTAGAGTCCGGATTCGTCTTCCTACCGCCACTCTCTTCATGCTGGATCTGAGACTGAAGAACTAGTTTCATCGCCTTCAGTTGCGCATTGAGCTTGGCGACCACGCTCAGTGCTTGCTTCTGGGCTGGCGAATCTTTGCCGGCCCGATTCGCCGCGTCTTGTGCCATTTTGATCTGCGCTTGTATCTTCTCTTCTTCCTTCGCATGCGCGAGCCGTCTGGCAGCCACCGCAGCTCCAGCAATACCCAGAACGCCCTTGGACGAGTCCGGAGCAGGGCCACGCCGGATTTCGACCTTGAAGTTGCCAAACGTCATGTCTTCGCCGCCAGTGGCGGCGCCCGTCGATGCCTTTTGACTTTCCTCCGTCTTTTCTTCTTCTGGTTCGCCGTATGCTTTCCGTTCCGCGCGGTCCTTGGCTTCTCGCTCCTTATCCAGTCGGTCCAAGCCCTTGCCACCAAATCCGGATCCAGCCACTTGCGCTTTCCCCATCTTCACCTTTTCCAAAAAACCTGTGCGCCATCCCCAGTCAGCCGCATGTCGCGAGCAATTCCATAAACATACCGTTGGCAAGTTCCTCCAGTTCTTTGGGAGTCGCTGCATTGCTCGCCTTCAAAGCTCGATAGATGTCGACTGAGTACCGCTCTTGCTCGGGCGTGATGAATGTCACGCATGTTCCCTTGTTGCCTGCACGTCCAGTCCTACCAGCCCGGTGCACGTAGTCCTCCATGTGATTCGGCGCATCGAAATTTATCACCAATTTCAGTTGCTTGACATCCAGTCCACGAGCAGCAACGGATGTGGCAATCACGATAGGAACTACCCCAGACTTAAAGTCCGCAATCGTCGAGTCGCGGTCTACCTGGTCCTTGCCTCCATGCAGAGACATGCATAGATACCCCTTACGCATGAGCTCACGTAGCAAGTTATCCGCAGCTTCTTGTCGATCGACGAAGATGAGTGTCCTGCATTCCGGATCTTCGTTGTACATTTGTCCAAGAATTTCCAGTAGCCGGTTGAACTTGGTTTCCTCCGCGCGGACTTCTACCACCTGTTCGATTTCTGCAGCAACAACCGAACGTCCCCCCACGGTAATTTCAAGAGGCTTCTGCAAGATCTTCCGTGCGAGAGAGTCCATTTGTTTAGGGAACGTTGCAGAGAAGAGAACAGTTTGACGGTCTGGTCGAATGTTATTAATAATCTTCATCACTTGTGGTTCGAAGCCCATGTCGAACATTCTGTCCGCCTCGTCAAGTACGACGTAGGTAACTCTCTTCAAGTTCGTCACACGACCAGAGTTGGCAGTCAGAAGGTCTATCATGCGTCCTGGGGTGCACACGATTATTTCCGCGCCCTTCTTAAGCTCAGCAATTTGATCCTTGATAGGAGAGCCACCGTATGCACAAACAGCCTGAAAGGTTTTAATTTAGTCTGCTAGAAAGTGAAAGGCTACATCTAACGTACCCGCAAGTTCATCACTTTCAAAAATGGCTTACACTCCCGGTGAATTTGCACAGCAAGCTCGCGTGTGGGAGTCATGACTATTGCCAGAGGTCCTTCCATTTGCTCAAGCGGTCGTTGGTCTTTGATATGTCGAAATAGAGGTAGAAGAAACGCAATCGTTTTTCCAGAACCTGTCTTGGCGACACCGATGACGTCCCTCCCGGACATGATGGCAGGTATGGCTTGCGCTTGAATAGCAGTGGGAGCAGTGTAGTTGAGTCGTTTAATGACATCCAAACTGGTGTGCAATATCAGTCACGCCGTACTGGAAGGTAAACACGCGCATACCAGCTTGCAGGGAGACCAAAATGGCTCCACTTTGTAACAGGGCGAGGGCAATCGACCCCACGAATCTTGATCCCATCCAGCTCGAGTCTTAATAGGTCGGCTTCTTCGTCTGTCATGGCGGCAATATCCGGCGGAGGGGCATAGAATTCTTTCCTGAAAGGTTCATACTTGACGCGTGAGTGGTCGACGGCCGCAATGTCCTTCTTCTTGGCCTTCTTGGCAGCCAGTGCAAGAATGTCTTCCGGGTTCAATTCCGTAGCATCAAGTTCGTCTTCAACAACAGGCTCCACGATCTCTTCGCCACCGTCTTCGACCATGCCTTCATCAAGCCGAGCACGAGAGGAGCCATTGCTGTCGTGCATTTTCTGTATGTCTTCCTCGTTGACTTTCCTCACCTCCTCCTTTACACCGCTCATGAAGGCATCAAGAGGGTCGACCTCATCTTCCTCGACCATGGCGTCTGCAGCTTTGTTCTTTAGCGCCTGGTCCATTCGGTTTGCTTCTTCGTCATCGTCGTCCACTTCAAGGTCACCGACACTGGCCTCTCCATCAGCCATGGTCATATCGACAGCAGGCATGTCACCAAGAGTTTCTAGCTTGCGTTTGGTCTCCACGGAGTCGTCCATCACAGCCGCAGCGGCTTTCGACGCCTTCAAAACTTCCGGTTTCAATGGAAGACCTTTCAGCCCAAGACCAGTCAACGCCGCACGGTTCAGCGACGTTCCGGGTTTCGCGGACGAAGGTGCCGGAGGTGCTAAAGGGCAAGATCAAGTGGTGTGAAATCTCCCCAAACAGACCAACTAGCGCGAAGACTAACCTGGTGCAGACTTGCCAGCAAGTGCCATAGCTTTTGCTTTCGCCTCATCAAGTGCTTTCTTGGCTTCCCGTTCTTTCTTCCAAGCCTCAAGTTTCGCGCGTTTTGCCTTCAATTTGTCGTCCTCTGGTGCCGGAGGAGGTGTGAGAGTAGTCTCAGAAGTGGCCTTTGTTGCGACCGGAGAAAGAGGTCGACGTTCGCGGTCCCTACGATCAGGTGAGCGGGAGCGCCTTTCGTCACGGCGGTCATCCCTTCTATCACTCCGATGCCCGTCTCGTCGTCGATCATCACGGTAACGATCATCCCGGTAGCGTTCTCTGTCTCTGTCTCTTGCCCTGTCTCTGTCTCTGTCTCTATCCCTATCCCTGTCTCTTTCCCTGTCTCTGTCCCTCTCGTCGACGTATCTCCTGCTAGTTCTTTGGGTATTCCGCCTAGTCGGCGAAGGGGACCGAGGTGAACGATGAGATGGTCTTACCCTTTTGTTTGACCTATCTGGAGAATACGACCTCTCCCTGCGTGCCATGGAAAAAGAGGTAGAATGTAAGTCAAGGTGTTGTGGTGGCACTGAAAAAGGTATTGTTTGGCTTTATTAGGATTCCAAGCCCTTGACTAAGCTGCGGGGTAACAGTCATATTACGTAAATACATCTGTCACTGGCACTTCACAATGGCGAGCAATATTCTCGACCCAGCTGCGCTCACTACACACCTTGTTTCCATCCTTCCAGACACTAACAAACGCCTTTCCTCTGCGCACGATGGATTGGCAGCTCTCGTCCATGCGATATTCACCACGCTCGGATTCCGCCTCATCGCAATCGACGATACATCGTCAGCGAGAACCTTTGAGAACAATGTTCTACCTGAAGATTGGAACACGAGCGGACTTACAGACCATGCTCTGAGATATAGACACGAGCAGAGTAGCCTTGAGTTTCTCGTGAAAACAGTGAGACTCGGACAGCGCACTCTGATCAATGCCATCGCCCTCGAAGTACGCTGCTGTAGTCATCCCTGCGTGTGCCGCGGTTGACATAATTTCAGAGCGATAAATCTGCTTCGTTGGACATATCTACCAACGATTTCACTTCACCCTCGTTCTATCCTTATGATGCCGCTAAACCAGACGCACAGCCCCTAGTTCACGGCTTCATATCCTCGAATCGTATCGCCGACTTTGTGTCACAGCTGAAGCTCAAAGTTATTCAAAAACTTGTACCTGGACTCAGCAAAGCGGGGTATGTAGAAGAGACTGGAGAGGCTTCTACGAGTGCAACCCCTGCCAACCCTCCAGCGGCTGTAGCTCCTCGTCGCCCAATACCTGTCAGCCCTTTTTTCCCCCAAGATAGCTATCCCTCCATCCCGCGTCCTTACAATCCGTTGGAAACCGGAAGACGGGATTTGGATCCATTTGGAGCTGCGTTTGCGCCTCCCTCCTTGTTCCCACCTCATGGAGGAGATGGGATGTATGTTGGTCCCGATCATCCCGTATTTGCCTCTCGAGGAATCAGACCGGACTATCCGAGAGGCCCTTGGGGTGGTGATGGGTACCTTCCGTTTTTAGGGGCGCCTCCTGGAGCCCGTTTCGACCCTGTAGGACCAAACCCTAACAACCCATTGAGACCCACGTTTGGTGGACGGCCTCGTGGGGATGGATCCAACACACAAGATCCTGACAATGATGAATTCATGCCCCCAGGAGCGGTGCGTATCTGATTATCCCCTGTCGAACAAGAACGCTCAATGTTCTCTTCTCAGGGTAACATGTTCATGTAAGAGTACTTGATGAGTTCGAGAAGAGAAAGCTGTAGCCCAGAAGACGAAGTGTATCATTATTCTCGCAAGCTTTGTAGTCTTGATCGAGTAGTTTCTACTACCAGTGAGCATGACCAACTGTCCGAAAGCGGTAAATCCAGGTCGGTATAAAGGGCCAATCACGAGTGCTGCCGGTCCTGTCATTCGTCAGTCATATTCTCTGTTGTTCCGCTTTACTCCCCCTTCCCCTCACAACATGGGCCCTATGAGAGCTACCAGCCCCCAGTCCCCGACCTCCCCAACTCGCCCAAAAAAACCCACCATACCACCAGGTTTCAGGGCAACTCCAAGGCCCAAGTCAAAACCCATCTCTGAGATGACCGCGAGGGAACTGCACGACCAACACAATCGCAACGAACGACTGCTCGCTTCTTCGTAGGTCTAATTTATCCGTATATATGCGCCTCCGCTCCGCCCCGTCCGGACCGTGACTCCCCCATCAATCGTCTCAGACTGACCGTGGCGCATGCACACGTTCCTTGCCGCTTTGACAGGATCGTTTCCACTTCTGCCCTCGTACAGCGGCTCTCGGTCGAGCAGACGGCCATAGAATCTAGGCTGCTAGAACTGGAAGGCATCGAAGAGATTCGCAATGGCCTCAAGAATGCAAACATCAATTCGGATGAGGTCATGCCCATCGACGTACAACCAGAGCCTCGTGTCATCGATGCTAAACGAAGGGCATTGTCCCGATACGTACGTCCATGTGACTGCGTGAATGCAGGATCCGAGTGACCCATGCTTTTTCGTGCCAGGCCCCGTTACCGTCCAACGGTGCGACCCACCAGGTGGGAGCTCTCAATCTGCACGAGGCGATGGAATTGGAACAGCGCGCGCATGTTATCGACCTGGAGAGGCAACAACGCTCGGATGACAGGAGAAGACGCATCGGCCTGCCAGTCAGAGGGGAAATACTATCCAGGCAGGAAACGGAGGCTCGTATATGGGCTTTCATGTCGGTATCCGCTGCATGCATTTCAAACGAAACATTCTGAAGCGATTTGTAGGAACTATAAACCCACCGATTCTGATCTCGAGGATATGGATATGGATGAGGATGATTCAGACCAAGAAGACCCTTCTTCTTGGTTTGAGGATGATCAGGACGATGGGATCAAAGGCCAAGATATCGTTCCCCCGGACGTAGAAGATTTGTCAAACATTATACGAGTGGACGAGAATCGGATACGTTATAGTACTTTCTACGAACCGCGAGACGGTGATTGACAGTAGCATGTACTTATAGCCGTGTATTCCATAGTGTATACTGCACGTTCGTGTACAAATAGTAATCGGAGGAGGCATGAAAGTGCGACGGGGGTATCCTGAAATCAATGTGATCAACGTGTATGCACGGGACAGTTGCGACCACGCTGCAACCAAGATGACAGGCATGCTGTGGGTCGACATGAATGATGTTCTTTCTTTTGTAAAGACACATAAGAATCTCACCGTTGTGGAAACTACAGAAGCAGCTCAGTCGTGCAACCGCAGAACCTTTGGTAAATTCTTCGAGGCAGATGACACCTAGGTGACATGAGTGGGAAATCATATATCATTACGAAGAAACTTACATTCAACCCCGATCAGGGCACTCTCATTTGGAAGTTCGTAGACAAGATACTTGACAGTCTGGGGAGTAGAGCTAGTCCCGCCATCCAGGCAGCTCTTGACGTGGATCTCCTGGTGCTCTGGACCCTCTAGAGCCGAGAGATTGATTCCACAAACAGGGCAGCTGCGGGAACTAAGCTAAATACCAATTATGGAACAAGGTAATTAGACCCACTCTGCCAGGTCGCTTAACTGTGAACTAGAATTCTGTCGTGTGAGCTGACCAGGGGCCATCAACCTGTCCCGATCAACCACGATGCGCTCCACGGCGGAAGTTCCTCGTGTAGCACTACGTTGGTCGAAGCAAGTTTGGCAAACACGCTGAGACGATGATGTTGCAGTAGTTACGGGAGAAGACGGATCTTGCACGATCTCACTTGGGGTGAGGGCAACTCTGTGACAAGAGCATCGATCACAAAATATACGACCACATCTTCGACAATGCTATTGATCAAAAGTTAGGCAAAGAGCATCAATCTACAAGAAGATACTCACATGCTAGCAAGATTCAGCAAAAAAAGGAGCTTTTTCAGGATTTGGTGATGAGTCAGCTGATAAGGAGGCTCACTCTTCTCAAAATGAAATTGAAACGCCGCTGGCAATCGTTGCAGGCCTGTACCGTGTCGTCCCGTTCCCACTCCGTATGGATTGGAGTGCTCATCTTCTGGGGGGCTTCACGAGTGGGGACTCGGAACTCGGGGGCTTGAGACAAGTCGGGCGTAAGATCCCGCGCGATCGCCGGACGGGATGAGTGTTCCGTTGACATGGATCTGTCAGATGATGTATGGATCATGAGAGCAGAGTACCCCGGATAGTGGAAAACTTCGTGGTTGTCCTCGTCCTCGTCCTCATCGTCACTAAATTCTTCGTCAGGGCCGGTGTTCAGAAGACCTTGAGCACCCGCCAAAAGTCGTCGTCGTTCCAGCTCTCTGCCATACGCGTTCAATAAGACCTCGGCCTGCGTTTTTCGTTCCCTATCATCGTCACCTGTTGAACTCGTGAGCAAGGCTATATGACTAGCAGGGGAGACTGGCCTAGAATTCCCCGCCTGAGTTCACTTGTCGCCCGTTCAAGTTTGGCGATTGCGCGACGGGTTTCGGCGGCGGATGGAGCTTCCTCGTTACTCTCTAAATGATTTCCGACGAGATAGCGTGAACGTGACACGTAATCTTGTGCAGAAGTTAACCTATTGGGACGCATTGCCCCAAGTTCTTGCCCCTCTTCATATCCCTCTGCGCCCTCAGAATTGCTTACGCGTGGTATCAGAGACCCGTCATGGGCAAGGTCGTACATCGCACCGTCAGGTTGCATGAAAGGAAGGGGAGGAAAAGGATTACGGCGCATGACGCGGACCCAGCGTCTGCGACGTACCCACGTGCTTGTGCGCAAGGACACAGAAGACGAGGAACTGTTACTGTTTATATGCCCATGATTTCGTGACGGGGAAGACAAGCCGGCTGTCACGACTCCAGCGCCGGATAAAAGGCGTACAAGCTGTGGTGGGGTTTCCGGTGACCAAGCCTCATCTGAGGCGCTAAAAGTATGTGCATACTGCCAGCCACTGTCGGGGCTCACTCCAGGGTGGGTGTCGTCAATAACCCAATCCGATCTGTTGAATTACTTACTTTACATGAATATGCGTCGAGCAAGCAAAAACACTCACAGCCAAAAGTGACTTCGCTCAGCACCTTCCAATATGGGGGTTTCCCGGCGGGAAGCATCGGGCAACATATATGGATCGGATGTAAGGGGAAGCTGTACATCCATACGATGCAACAATGCCACCGTTTTGGCCCCCGTGCTCTCGTTTGCGAGGGACAGCTTCAGTTCGAAGGGCGCAGGACGGCCATGCCTTCCTAGACCAGATGCAGAGAACTTGAGCCTTCCCCCAGAAACTGCGAACGTCTTCAAACGATTATCAAGACGTTGATTCTCGTACACGACCAAAGGTACGGTCGTATGCACACACAGTGGATTGTATGACGCAGTCGTAGCGCGCCATTGCTCCACCTCGGCTTTTTGCAAGACCTGAAGGAGCGCATGAGAGAGTAAAACACCAAAGTTGCATCTGTGATACCTCGCAAATCCACACTTCGAATACGGAAGCAGCAACGTCATATGCAGTCTCGCCCCAATTATTTCGTACCAGCGGGTCTGCAGCTTGTTTGGACAACAAATACGTTACAACCGGCAGATGGCCTTTGGAAGCGGCATTCACTATGAAGAGGGTCACTAAAACAAGGTGGAGAAAACAAGAGATGACCTACTGAGGGGAGTCCAACCTCCTTTGTTACGGAGGTCAACGCCATTTACTCCGCCTAGTGTGTTCGCAGCGCCGCCGCTTTCGCATAGCCATCGTACAATGTCCAGATATCCCTGGAAAGAGAGTGAAGAATCCCTCATGTATGATGCGGAGGATAAGTTACCTTTGAGCAAGCATTGTGCAGGGCGGTCCATCCGTCTGCATCACGCGCATGAACATCTGCTTTGTTCGTCAACAAATGCTGGACGATTAACATGTGACCGTTCAATGCAGCCTTGTGTAGAGCAGTCTACGCAATGGTTCAGAAGATGAAAAAGAGGTAGACAAAGGTAGACTAACCTCTCCTTCGCGGTCTTCCAAGTCTGGCATCGCACCACAGTCTTCGATGACTGGTGGGACATGATCAGTATTTTCGTACATGGTTGAAAAAGGATACGGGACTGACGCCATTTGACGATGTCAAGATACCCTCGGCTAGCGGCAGCATGGAGCGGGGTGAGACCCGTACGTGATGAAGCGTCGTTTGCTAGGGTGAATGCCTCGAGTTCGCCACCCTGTAGTGCTGTGGAAAACAGCCTTCTCAGTAGGACGAAGTCACCTTGAGAAGCTGCAGCGGACAAGGCCTCGAGCTGTGCGGGTGAGGGATGGGATGGAGCATAAGTTCGAGACGGAGACGAAAGAAGAGTCTCGACCAAGGGAGGTGATTCGACAACGGAGCCCGGGAGCAGCTGAGCAGTATATTCTGGTGAATGGTCTGAGACCACAGGGGAATCCTGACGCGCTGTGGTATCTACGGGGTCGTTGGGATAGACAAACTCTTCGACGTCGTCACGTTCGTGGGTGTGATTTTCGTCGTGTATAGGATACTCGAAAACTTCTTCCTCGTCGCTCTCTATATGAGACACGACGTCGGATGATGGGGACACTGAACTGCTAGAAGTTGTGAGACAGAAAAGGTCGAAGAGATGAAAAAGACGTACTGAGCACTGGACATGGACGCGTCTAAATGCCAAGTTGGGACAACCAAAATCGTCGCTGTGGGAACAACATGGCATATCCAAAAAGGGAAAGATCGATTCTCCTCACATCCGAGTCATCAAGTCTCAGGCAAGTTACTCGACCAGGCCGGTGCGGCGCCCATCAGCTATTTATTTGATGTCCCTGCCCTCCCAATTGACATCATTCATATCTCGGACATCAGCGCGTCATCTACTTAAACTCGGTGGTCCGACGATGTCTACTAGTTCCCGGTCTGCTCCCGATCCCACAATGATCTCACTCGCTCCCCCGAACGGCGTCCGCAACAATCTCATCCCCTTTTCCACTCGCCTCTTTGAGGGGCGTGCCTTGTCCCAGGATGTCTGGTCCATCTTCAAGTATGTCGCTTGCTTCACTTTCCGTACATACTGTCTTCATTCAATCTCTCTCCAGCGCCGCGAACCTTCCCCGCGACTGTATCAATCTTGGTCAAGGCTACATGAACTTTCCCCCTCCTCCTTGGGTCACCGATGCTGCCAATCAGGCCCTCTCGCAGACCATGGCCAACCACTACTCTCACCCGAAAGGACGCATACGCTTGCGTGAAGCCATCAAGAAATTTTACGAACCTTCTTTCAATAATAGATCCCTTGACGTAGAGAACGAAATCCTCGTCACTAGTGGTGCCAACGAAGGTGTCACCCTCAATCTATTGTTTGCCAACTGATTTACCATATTCCAGGCCAATACTGTGTATTCACCGCTTTCTTGGAGCAGGGCGACGAGGTCATCATGTTCGAGCCTTTCTTCGATCAGTACCTTCCTTCCATTACCTTCAACGGTGGAAAACCTGTCTACGTCCCCCTCCATCCCGACCTATCTGCCGAGAAACCCAACAGCAGCGAGTGGAGAATCGACTTTGACGAGCTGCGGCATGTCCAATTCGTGCCTCGTCATTCACGTTCCCGTCATTGACCAGCTTACTCACAGCCGGGCTATCACCCCGCGAACCAAGATGATCATCGTGAATACACCCCACAATCCCGTCGGCAAGGTTTTCTCTAGGGAAGAGCTCGAGAAAATAGCTGCCCTCGCAGAGGAGTTCAACCTCCTCGTAATGTCTGACGAAGTGGTGCGCATATCCCTTTGGTCTCTCTAATCGTCGCCTGATTTTCTCTCGAAAAGTACGACTGCCTTGTCTACAAGGGAAAGGAACACGTTCGCATCGCGAATCTCCCTGGCATGTGGGACCGGACCGTCACCGTCTTCTCAGCTGGCAGTGAGTCCGCAAACAGTATATATCTCTCTCGACGTGCTCAATTCTAATTTTACACTCCAGAGTCTTTCAACGCCACAGGTTGGCGTGTTGGCTGGCTCGTCGGCCCAGAGTACATCATCAAACCTACTCTCGCCGTCTGTACCCGTATCGTGTTTTGCACCAATTCACCCTTACAGGAAGCTGTGGCAACCGGGCTCGAACAAGCGCAATCTCGTGGATTCTTTGAAAAACAGGTCGCGGAATACCAGGAGAGGCGTGACCTTCTTCTCTCTGCGTTTGACAAGGTCGGTTTGAAGTATTATCTGCCAGAAGGCACCTACTTTGTCTTGGTGGTGAGGGTGGTAGCTTGTACAGTCAGCGAGCCTGCTTTGACTTTGTTACGTTACAGGACATTTCCAAAGTCAAGTTCCCGGAGGATTACCCATTCCCGGAATCCGTGAAAGGTCGTGGAAGAGACTTCAGGTATGTCCCGTTTTGCACTTTGTTGTCTAGCTTTCTCATTGTCTTTGTCAGAGCATGTTGGTTCATTGCCGTGGAAATCGGCGTGTCTACCATCCCTGTCAGCGAGGTGAGTAATCTGCCATGCCCGCTCTTGATCGCGCAGTTGACCATTCCAGTTCTATTGCGAGGAGCACTGCAACATTGGCGAGAATTACGCCCGATTTGCCTTCTGCAAAGATCTGGACACGCTCAGACAGGCTGGGGAACGCCTTCAGGCCCTGGCCAAGTACCTTGTTTAAAATACATCTGATTCAATCTGTAAATTAAGTAGTGCCTTCATTGGATGCGCTGAAGTGTGCCTGGTGTGCGGGGGATAGGATCAACTTCCTTAGTGCATTACATCAAACCTGTTAACTATGCCTGATAATGCTTCTCCTTCAAGAGTATCGGAGCGGTGGTCGTAGTAGGTTGCGTTTTTCTTGATCCGCCGAGCAAGATACGTGAAGGAAAGCGCATCCACCTCGTCCTGCTTGCCGCCCATAGTCCCGTCCTTTCTCCGCTCCTCATACCACTTTTCCAAAACGTCCGTTTCCAACAACTGAGACTCCAGCGGCAATCCGTCTTCGTTGAGGAACTTGTTAAACATCTCCGCCCCTTCCGCAGGACAAAACAACACAAAGTGCCCAGCTCTGTTTTGTTGGACAGCGCGACTTTGCATCTGCACGACGTCCAGGATCGTGTAGTCCCGCAGTCGTCGTGAAGACTTGCCGGGATCATCACCAAGTTGTATATACTGGGTGCCCATGACGACGACGACCTCCGCGCATACCGGAAGACTCCAGCAGGTTTCATGCGCCACGATCAAGAGTCTAATGATCCCCTCTGCGAAAAGCTCCAGAACCCGACTGCGGTCCGATTTCGAGAGGCCGTGATGGAACACCCCGGCGCCCCTCGATACGAAATCAATGAGCGTCGGATCCTGTACTCCTGCGAGGCAGTCTTCGACGTAACCCTGGGAAACCGATTCTGGGAGGAAACCCCTCTCGGTGATCGAGGCCAACGCGCATTGCGTGATCAAGTCTTGCGCTACGCTTGCGCAGTGCCTGCGAGAAGGGACAAACACGATACCGGAATCGCCCGTATGGATGCTCCTGACAGCTGTATAGACTGGCTTCGCGAGAGCCTTGTAAAGGGCGCTCGAGTGCGTGATTGTGTATGGTTGAATGGAGCATGTCAGCGGCTGCTCGCGGTCCCTGGGTAGGAAGCTGTGGAGTCCCATTGGCTCGACGTCTAACCACGATGCCAAGTCTGTAGGATCGATGAGCGATCTCGCGAGACCTATCCTGCGACTTGGAAAACGTTCTGTTGCGTGTTTCAGGAGAGTGACACCAAGCTCGTAAGAAGCATCCATCTGATCTAGATTCTCATATAGAATGACTTTAGGATAGCTCGGAATCGCATTTGAACCGTTGGGGTGGAAGCTCTGGAGAAGATTTGTGGCGGTGATCACCTTTATCAGTCTTCCATTAGACGAGCTGAACAAGTCTGTCCCAATCGAGTGCTCCAATCCAATGCCCATTTTTTTCGATATAAAACGCAGCTCTGAGATTGTTTTTGATGCCGCACTGCCATTTGGAACAACAACAAGGACCCAGGCCGGTGAGGTTGACTTGAGCAGGGTTTTCCTAGACATCGTTCACATCACTGGGCGGGAAACATAAGAATTTTCGTACCAAATTGCTATGTATGCCAGAAAAGACTTTCCACAACCGGCAGGTGCGGCAACAAGGACATTCAAATTTGTGTTCACAAGACTCCAGAATACCTGGGTTTGTATGGCGTTGAATTCGCGAAGGTGAGAAAGGCACCTTTCTAGCTGGGGAAGGCGTATGGAAGAAAGAGGAAGGAAACCAACGTCTACCCGTCCAACATGGGAATCGCAAGCAACGGGCATGCATATATCGTCCAGTTGCACGGGCAATTCATTATCTGCTCCTAACCACTTGTCAGAGACGACTCGAATGGTAATCGACGGCGGTAGGGTGTCCGCGGATATTGAGATCACAAAATCCACGTCCAGAGCATCTGTTGATTCCCGGAAGAAGATCTCCGTCAACTGCAGAATTGTATGCCCTTCGTGATCTTCAACCCATATCCAAAATGGCTCGACGGATCCATGCACTTTGGGTTTCCATTCAAAGGCACGAGTCACATTGACGATGACCTTCAACGTATCGGGTCCCAGTGGACGTAGTGAATAAGCTAGTTCAAGGAAAGGGAACTGTTTGGCGGCAGTGAGCAAAGCTCGACCTTGATATTCATTCAGGCGGATTAGATTTCCTAATTCGGCGGCCGTCATCGTAGCGAGATCTGAGGGGTAGTACTCCGTACGCGACTCGTCGAGACCGTACAGGATCTCTGCCTTCAAATTGAATTGTTTCAGCGGCTCTTCATAAGGCCACATTCGTTTTTCGACGGCTTTGCTCATTCCCATAAGTGTGGTCGTTGCATTGGCCCATTTTTGACTGATAGCAATCTCGAGTAGAGCTCGCAGGATACGTCCACCATTCTGAGCCACATATGCGGTATCCGATACCAACGCAAAGTCTTGAATGGGAAGTTTGGAGATGAAAGCCTGCAAAAGTATATTGACTTTGCCTTGATCAGTGTCAGAACCCCTCTATGCTGAAATTAGACTCATGAACACTCGACGACTATGTCTACTCACCGGAACGTCGCAAGGAATGAAATTGATCAATTGTGCCAGTTCCGCAGTCTCTGATTCCCTGATTTTAATCTGGTCAAACTGGGACAGTGCCACCATTGGAGTTAGGATTTATATACTTGGGAAAGAGTAACGTACCTCTGTACTCTTGCTGAGTACATCCAAAACATCCGCCTCGGTCAACTGCGGCTTGAATTTCGTCTGAAAGATTTCGATCGATCGATAGCTAATGTAGTACTTTGCAGCTATCCTCCCAACGCTCTTAATGGTCAACGTATCACTGTCGGCATCAAAGTCAATCATGGACAGCTTTGTCAGTATGCGTGCTGATGATGTGATCAACTCTGTTCGCCGCTGTAGGAGCCCGGCGTCATCGATCAATGTTTCTCTTGAGATTCCTATCCTACTGTTAGCAACAGCATCGATTCCCAAAATGCCCTTACCATATTGTGTAGGATTTTTCCGCATTCGCACGAAAAGATATGTATATCCAAGCCAACGCACACCTTCTGCAACACTGGCCACAGTCCCGAGGGAGATCTCTGCATTCAATGCGTCCACCATGCCTAGTTGGAATCTATTGAAATTAAGCATCCAATGTAAACCTGAGGGAGACGCAGACTAACTGTGATTCAATTGGATTCTACGATTTTTATCAGTATACTGAACAGCTGCAGTGATAGATTTGCTCGCCTGCGAAGCAACAGCGTCGAGGAAGTGCGTAAGCTTATCATGCGTTGTGCAGATGTACCCTTCACCACTGCTTTCTAACCCAGGTCGACCAGCGCGACCGAAAATTTGCAGGACATCCAAGATAGGGAGGTCCACGAATGAACCTTTCCCGCTATCATATAGTTGCGTGCCCTTGATGACAACTATGGCACATTTGTGGGTGTACATCTAGTAGATTTGATTCAACACACACCTGCGTGCGCAGGTAGGTTAACTCCCCACGCCAAAGTGGCAGTACAACACAAAACCTTCGGTAACATCAGTCGATGTCGAAATTATTACTAACTGCCTCACCTTGATTGCTTTCTCCTTAAACATCCTTTCCATTATGTTACGATCAGATCTCAACATCCCAGCGTGATGAATACCGAAGCCGTCGTCGAAAAGTTGCTTCATCTCCTTGTTTTGTGACTCGCCAATACTCCTGCGGAAAATGTCCCATCGTGGAAGATCTTGACAGCTATAATCATCTAATGTAGCCTCTTGCGTAGCAGCATCCTTAAGAGCGAGCGCCGCGCTAACTGTTTCTTTGCGTGCATGAACAAATACCATAACTTGATGTCCTTGGCGAACCAGCTCTGATACCTTCTCGAACGTGACACGGTCAAGGTTCCTTTTCGATTGTTGACTCCCGGGTTTGCCCCGAATGCCGATGAAGTGCTGCTCCAATGGAACTGGTCGGAAGGACGAGTCGAAATAGAACAAACCATTGTATCGAGAGACGCTAAACAAACCCAAGTCAAGAATCGAGGTGTTATACCTGTAAACGATACTGACCTTAGGAAATCAGCAACGTCGACATAATTTGGAAGGGTGGCACTCAGGCCTACGATCCGGATGACGGATTGACTGGATTCTACCTGATTGGGTTTTGAAGGCTGTCCAGACACTCGACAACTCGCCACTCACCTGGCGCAGAGTTCTAGCTACGATGGTCTCGATCACAGCGCCTCGTTCTCCATTAAGAAGATGAACTTCATCTATAATGAGAAGTTTCAGTTTCTGCAGTAGTTGCTCAATTGTATTGGGTTGTCAAGACGAGCGAATAAAATGTCCGTACAGATACAAGTTCGCCTTCGCCTGTTGGCCTTCGAGTGACCACGTCCCATTTTTCGGGTGTAGTAACGATGATCTGAGTCTCTGCGATCTCAGCTTTTGTGAGCTGCATATCACCTACGATGTAGTTCAGTAGGATTCAGAGAGTAATATGAAAGATACTAACCCGTCAATTCTCTGACCAGTATCGACAACCATTTCAAGCGTCTTCCGAGCTTCTGAACAATCTCTGAAGCCAAAGCCTTCATCGGTGCCCTGGGCTCTTGCTATAGGTATGCGGGATGGTGAAATCACTCGAACTCACACATATATAATCTTGAAGCTGTCACGGTGTATGGATGCCCGTAGAGGTGAGCCCGGAGCAACGATTGACCTATGCTGCTCCAGAACGCGCAAAACGGTCAACATCGCAATATCGGTTTTACCCTTATTATCTAGGTCATTATCTAGAAATATATTCGATCAGTATATCACTTACTGCACCAGTGGGAGCTATGGAAACATGAATCAAAAAGTCCGTCGATCAGCCGGCTCAAATGCTCACCGCATACAAGCATGTTCTCGTTAGATTTGTAGGCAGTAGGATACACAATTGATTGCACTCTATTGAGAGATTTGTATCCCTATAAAATTCGGATCTAAATTGGTTTGACCGAGACTCATGGAACCGCTTACCGGGAACGATCCTCGAGCCAGCTCATCAAGCTCAGAGACGGGTATGCGACGCTCCAAGCCCCGCGGCGGAACCTCTTTAGCGGGAGGCACGACCACTTCTTCGTAATCCTGAAGGTCACATCAGAGGGCTGGGAGAAGCGGGTTCTCAGAGCTGACCTCATAGTCTTGTCTCGTTGTCCCAATTGGGAGCATATATTTGCTTCCATAGTGTGACAAAACGCTTCCGCCGCCGACATTAGACCAGGAGGTGTAGATATGAGGCAAAACTTCGGGGGCTTCTTGCTGATGGATGTTAATCTGGAGAAATACATCAAAAAGGCATCACTCACCGCCGTTCCAGTGAATAGAGGACGAGCGGCATTTGCCTTCAGAGTCTCTTCGATACGGCGTTGAGCATCCTCTGGCGCAAGACTAACTGGGATTCCCGTGATAGGATTCACCAAGAAATATAACGCGACAAGAAGAAGTCCTTACTCGATGACTGATAGTTGGTGTCGCTTGCTCCCTGGTCTTTCTTCGAGTCCAAGTGCCGAGAGAGCTATAAAACATACAATGTTCGAGTGAAGAAGCAATGAAATCGATGAGCTCACTTCTTCTGCAGCAGAACGACGCGTCCCCAGCAATTCCATCACTAGTTCGATCTGATCAAACCCTACAAGCTCAGCGACTTCGCTCGCAATCGCGTCTTCCGTGCGCGAGCTTAAGAGCAAATCTAGCAAGATCCGCAGTGCATGATCAAGGTCAGGTTTACTAGTTCCCTTGATGATTCAGCTGCTCAGGAAGCTCGTCTAGAATCGGACACACCATAGCATTTTCTGAATGACGGTCATGATAACGGGTGATTCGACGTCGCGGGAAAAGATATCCAGAACCGTAGACGACGCCTCGTCGCCGGGTGAATCATCCTCAGGAACTTGGAACGGTCCGTCTACGGGTGCGGATGTTTAGTGCCAACTTGATGTAGAGTGAATGCGCACCATCCGAGTCAAACGCCTTAGGACTGATGTCATCTTAGTATCGATGGATGATCGAGTGCAAGATGGCATACCTGGTCCACTCCGCGAAGGATTGCGTGTTCAGGTCAGAGTTTGTGACTCGAGAAGTGATCAGGGAGTCGAGATGCTGTGCAAAGTCTGTCATCTGGTTGAGGATGATCGGTAGAAAGGCGTGACAGGTTTGTACTCTTTTTATGGTCAAACTTATATGTATCCGCGGCGCCCCGTAACAACATTTCTTCCTTTCTTTGTGTATGTGTGTGTTGACGCTCCCCTCGACCCTCTGATCAGTGCCACCAGTGCTAGTGACCACTGGCAAGTCCCAAGTCGTCAAACTCAGTGAGCCAGCCTAGTTCTATGCGCAAGTCTACTGCGTCGCGGCCAAACCTCGCCGTAAGGGCCGCGGCGAGGAAGGGCGCGACGGCGGCGACGCAGCCGATGCAGAGCGGGTCTGACTCGTCTGATACGTCCGACTCCATGCCCATGCCATCAAACTCCATTCGCAAGCATCCTGTCATCGCCAAGAGTGCAGCACCTCGGTCACACCTCATGACAAAGGTCGCAAGGAGACGTCCGTCGCCAGTACAGAGCGGATCCGACTTGTCCAGTGACAGTCGCCCACTCACTGCTGACAACCAAAACGACGGCATGTTGAAGACGATAATATCATACAGTCGCTTCACATTTCCTGATACATGTCTTTCTGATCTCCAGATTCAGACCTGGACTCCGCCGTCCAAAGCCGAGCCGATCGTGGTAAGTGCCTGCTCCGCTGTCGTGCGTGGACTTATCGATTGTGACCAGACGAGAGGCGCCGTCCGGTTCCAATCGCCAGAAGCGCAAGGAAAGTGCAATTTGACCTTGCAAGCGATTCAGACAGCGAGAGTGCCACTGTGCGCGCAGCGCCGGTTCGACATCGCGCACAACAGCCTTCTCGACCTCCTCAAAATGCCAATCAAATGAAACAGAGTAAAAAAGGTGAGCGTCAGGCATCTTTTGTACGTGGGGCAATCCTAACAAGATTATTGCTCTAGCCAAGCCTCCGCATAAATCCACTGCGAATCGACGTAAGTGTCGGCGATGACAGTCCAAAGTCGGGACAAATTACCGAGGTTATTCCAGCGAACATCGCCAACGAACATTTTGTCAAAACTGCCAGTAACATCACTCATAGTCGCAGGGTTCGAAACAACATGTTGAGGAGCAGATCTGCCACAAAAGTGTTCACTAATCTCCAAAGGCGATTCGCCCGAATGTCGACTGATTCCGCCGGCCAACGCAATCTGTCTCAGAGTTCCATGTATTCGGGGCAGAATAAACGGAAACAGTGGTTCTGTCGTCGCGGAGATATCGGGTCACAGAGGCACCGTGGTGATACTTCTCGTCATGAGATTAGAAGTGGGAGACACGACGAACGTTTACACCGGTGAGCTTTGTTGTGGCGAATGATGTGTTGGCTGTTTGGGTATTCACGACCTCTGATAGGCCACCCAGGCAGAGCATGGCCAAATCTGCCGCTCGCAAGTATCAATTTGGCGTGAAATCGGCACCTCGGCCGGCGGTTCGCCCCCGCTCCTGCTCGCCCGAATGGAAATCCGAGGACGAGCACGATGACTTTTACCAGTTCCAGGATGGCGACGCTTTCGTGGATGAGCCCGCCGATAAACACCCAGCCAGTAATATATCGGAGTTCGGCGATGAGGAGGTCCTTCAACATACGGAACCATCACAGGCTCTTCTGGACGTACTGGAGCGTCTCTCTTCGAGTATCGTTCGACTTCAACATATGCGACGTCTACCCTTCTTGCGTCGTAATCTCCGGAAGGGTTTCCAGCACCGATGCCGGATAATTGGTGTTGACACAGAACCTCTTCCACTTCCGCGCACATCGATTTCCGTGGTTTATAACTGCTCGCTTGCCAATACTGCGTCAAGCAACTCTGGAATGTCTCTAACTATGACTGCGAAGAGCTCCATGAAAGAGTGGTTGTGTCCCCTGTGCAGCTTACACGAGCGATTCACCAACCCAAGAATGCTCGACAAGCATCTCGCGTGGGACCACGCAAACGTCCCAGCGCATTGGGATGAAGTGCGTCTTTTATCTCGCTCTCGTAGCCTTCATCTCATGGTACGTCTAGCATCATACCTCACTTTCCTTGGTTATCCCATATAAACGACCAGAAATATTGTAAGTGATACTCGAACAGGAATGGGCAAGGTCAACGTGCTGATCGGATGATGGCACAGGACTTCGGTCGCAACTCTTCCACTCCCTGTCAGGGAAACGTCTACCTCCGAACTATCATCCGATTCGAGGTACTTCGAAACGAACGAGAGCATATATTCCGACCAGAAATCTCCTGTTCGCATTTCCAGCACACCATCTGCCATTGCGAGCGAATCTGGTACTGCCTCCATCTCCACCATCCCAACGAGCGTGGAGGAAGACCTCAAACCAAAGGACGATGCATCTCACCCTGACGACACAGACAATGTTTGGAGCAGAGCCAGTTCAGTATCGGGACGTTGGAACGATTCCAAGGACGGCCTCGGACCTTCGCTCACCTACCCATACCTACCAGAGACGGACGACGGAGGCAACGTTTACTATTCCTGCAGGCCTGGTGGCCCGCGTCTATTCGATTTCTTGAACACGTTGTCTCTGAAACCGTATGGAGTGCTCAAGTGGATGATCATAGACAGAGAGGAGGAGCTCTTTGAACTGGACGACGTTCTCGACGAGGACAAGGTGATGCAGGCTCTCTGGTTCCGGTGGATTTTCCTGAATCGGTGAGCTCGCCATTCTTTTCATGCATGTATTCAACCCGCGTCGAGGGTGAACGTTTGAACTCGCAACCGCCCCACAGGAACAAGTTCGTCGCGAACTACTTTAACGGAACCAAGGAATTCGTTGAGGACAATGCCGAACTGATCAAACGAGGTGCTGGGCTGTTGGCACTGAGAGCGTGGCTATTGGTGAGCGACGCGCCGTCCGAGGGGCAAGAGGCGATGACGTGTCTTTTCTGACCTCGGACAGGTCCTACTCGTGAACAATTTCCTCCTTCCGACGGAGGTCGCAACGCTCATGCGACACTACCAAGAATTGGCGGGCATACGGCTGCGGCAGTAGGCAGGTACGTTTAAACGTTGAGGGTGGTCATGATTGGCATATTGCTCTCGTTTTGATACTCAACGGGATTACTAAACCAGCTCGAGAGAGCACTAAAGTAAAATAATTGATAATAGAGCTACCGTTACACCGTGAAACGAGGAAACTTGCGAGGCTTAGAGACTAACTGGCACTCACGCCAGGGAGCGATTGTTTCATCACTCGGCAACCGTGTTCTCGTTGATCTTGAATGGAATTTTGAGCTAGAGATCCAAGAGTACTGGAATGAGTAATTGAAAGAGTTGTGATCGCAGATCAGCAAAACCATGAGGGGCATTGGACATCGGAACCTAAGGAACAGGTGATCAGGCTTTATAATAGAGCGAGATGAGACCTGGAGGTTATGCGGTAGTCCATACTAAGGCTTCGTACATGATGGGAAAAAAGCTGACTAGGTTCTAGGCTCAGTTTTTCAGGTATGAGTCGAGAGACTGTCAACAACACTAATGACCCTGCTTCTTTGAGAAAAACGCATGCAGTGCTACTACGACCTCGCTTGCCCTGGGGCGTTGCGGTGGATGCGCTGACCAGTACCACACCATGAGTTTCCAATGATCGTTTCGAATTGTCCCACGCTCTGGACGAAAGGGCAATTCGTGCGTCGTCAACTTCAGAACAATCACCTGGCAGTCCGTCTTTTCCTTCCATGGCACCTCGCCGGACAACACCTGCTCGAGAACTTGATGTTAGTCAAGTGGCTGTTAGGACACCAGGGAACATTACCTCGAACAGGATGCAGCCAAACGAATAAATGTCCCCCGACGTGTCTGGTTTGCTTCCTTCGAGCCGCTCGGGTGCTGTCCACCTGACAGACCCTAAATAGTTAGTGTTTGACAATCGTTGCAAGTATGTCAGCCCAGGTTGCACTTTCTCGATCGTGCGCGCTAGTCCGGTGTATGGTCTTTGTCAATGAGTATGTTGCCCTGGTAAGAGGTGAGTGAATATCAAAACAAAGGTTATTGAACATACGCTGTGCAGATCCCCGTGGAGCATATTATTTGAATGAACTATCAATCTCATCAGAAAATGTGGGATGGTAGTGCGTTTTCAGAGAACTTACGATATTCCAAACCGGATGCGATGCGATGGACCTGCAAATCATCAGCATCGTGGGGTCGAAAAAATAAAATAAAGAATCATGATTAACCAGTTGCATTCTCTCGACTACTGTGAGGGTCATGTTCTTGAGAAAAGAGTGCAAGGTGCCGTTCGACATCCAGGAGAACACCACTCCAAGCGATGGTCCAAAGACAGTCGCCACACCGAGCAGTGGAATAAAATTCGGGTGCTCGAGTCTTCTCAAAAGATCCAGCTCGCGGCGAATCTGCCAACAAACATGAATAGATGAACAAACACATTCACATGGAATTGGATTGACCTGGTTATTTAGCCGGTCCAGTTGCCTCCGGTTTTCTTCTGAATTTGGAGACTCGTAATATCTAAGGACCTTCACAGCGACCTAGAGGAGATGGGGAAGGTATCGACCAGCAAAAACAAGGTATCGTACCTGGGACGAAGACTCAGTCATGCCTCTGCACCAGCACTTGTAAACATCACTGAATGCGCCACCAGAGGCCCGAATGGCGGAATGACGTTCAATCCGGTCTGTGAGGTCAACCAGAGGGCGATCTTCAACGAGAGATAGAGATCTAGGCGAAGAGGACCAATCATCTTGGTAAGTGGTCGGCAAGCTGACAATGGGGAACTCACCTGAGGGACGGAGACGACATAGATGTTGATAATCTGCAATGCTCACTTCAACAGAAAGGGTGAAGCGAACAGAGAGGTGGATGGAATCAAAGGGCGAACGCAGCACCTATTCCCCTGCGCAAGGAACACGTGTAGTTGGCGCTTACTAGCTGAATGGAAGTGTAACTTGTTAGGCACGCCGGAAAACTGCTATCTCGAGCCAATGACTACCGGTTGGTTTCCGAAAATATTGTCTTTCTAACAATATGTTATCCCTTCAGTTATACTTCATGTAGAATACATTCTTAGTTGGTACGAAGTTGAACGGCGGCAATCCAAGCAGTATTCGTGGAGATAGAAAAAACAGTGTAACAACGCAGTTTTTTCCAGGGGGAAGCTTGCCGCGGCGGGGCAAACCGAGTTTAGCAGCTTGGGGGGTAGATTCCCCGAACGAGGATGTCGCTCGGCACCCAAGTTTGTGCAGTTGAAGTTCGGGCCAGCTTAGCTATGGTGACAAAAACAATGCATTTGATGAACAGAAAATATCTACAAGCTAGGGATTATTGATTTACATTAAAAAAATTGAGTGAAAAAAAAAAAGATCGTGCTCTGAATTTGGCCACCTCAAAGAAAAAAAGCCCCTATTGATCAAAGACTGCAGCAACACGTTCGGGAATACGTCTGTGAGACTTGTACTTCATTGCAGCCCGTTGCAGAACGTTGGAGCGGTCCGAAAAATTTCGATGTACAGTGGACTCTGAATGCATGTCTCCGACTAAAATATCCCAATCTGCATCGGTCCCCTGGCTATCGTTGCTCGCTTTCTGCCCAGTACATTCATCATTCTAGCAGCATACCGTTATGCCGGACAAGAACCTTGGAGAATCCACGTCACCAGCCTCGTCCTTGGCTGCGACTGACGCGACAAACCACATGCCGAGATTGTGCCGAGAGCTTCCCAGATCAAAACTCCGAACGTCTCTAATTTTGGAGGCGCTCCAACGTTCTGCAACAGGCTGTGAACTGAATGCTCTGACTTGAATTTGAGCCTCCTTACAACAATGTCTGCAACCCTGATTGATATGCGTCCATCCAGCGACGGACACGAAGTTCCCATAACCGGATTGTGTGAATGTGAACTTGCTCATGGCATTAATGTCAACGGTGCGTTCTGTTTCAGCGTGTCAAAAGTTCCGTCACAATTGTCCCGCAGGTGGCAATGGAATTTGGGCAAAAAACTTGGATTGTGTACTTGGCGGGTCTGTGACCAGCGGGCTGCTCTTGCTCGAGCGGCAGCGTCTTTGCGAGCTTTCTTGCTCATGATCTTGGTTGAAATATACAATTTCTATTCATTCAAAAATAAAGACAGACTCGGAAACCAATGACGTGGTCGTTCTAGGACGGTCGAGTCACGAGACCGACCTAGAATTTAGTCCGTGCATGAGTAAGCGAAGTGGCGCGTCTCTTTCTTTTAGCCCACTTCGCACACACACAGCG
>JBBPOS010000210.1:0-47880 GCA_038091575.1 Leccinum subgranulosum
AATAATTTTCGCAGATGAGTGTTGGGAGATCGGGGGGGGGGGGGGGGAAGGTGGGTAAGATCGGATGGAGATTACTGACCTGGTGACCGCCACAGCGACAATATCCTTCTTCCCTTCGCTCTATCAATCAGACGCGAACGAGCAGAGAAACGAATAGGACCGGATGTCTCGAAAGTCAGAAAGAGATGTGACGAGGAGTGTGTGGGCAGAAACGATATTCGACTTACCACTGCCTTTACCACTGCAGTGCGCTCAGCACATATTGTCCCGCCTTATTATACGTTGTTATATGTCAAATGGTCATCATCATCATATCGAGAAATGGACGAGAGCAAGGAAAAATCATGCAGATCTGCCACTGCTCCTAGGCACAGTAGGAGACCGAAGACATACCGATGCTCGCGTTATCGACGTTGCATCCCTTGATCACGGATCCGTCGGCACACAACAAGGCGGCACCGACCCGAAACTTGCAATAAGGCGCATAGGCATACGACTTGGCTAAATCCGTGATAAAGGTGCGTCAGTGTGCTTGCTTCCGGCGTGAGCACACCAATGAATAAAGTGACCTTCGATTGCTGCTTGGATGAGCCGCTCGCGAGTATCATCAGGGAGTGACATTGCCATTATCGCAAGTTACCTGGACGAAATTAGAGATGCGCGGTGATAGCGCAGTGATACAGCACACGATTGTATAAATAGCACACGCCATCCGATCTCAGCCTGAAGCTACCAACCTCTTGGCATTTTGTACATAGCCCTGACGACAACACTCCATCTCCACAGATCATCCAATCACACCTTAGGAGCCCCGGGAATCTTCGGCCTTTCCAGGTCCTCCGGACCGAAGCTTAACGGCAACAACCCCCCGATCGTCTCCATCCTCACTCCATCCTCCTCTCCATCCCCATCTCCGGCCTGACTTTGTGGATAATCTCCTGGGACGAGTAGAACGGGTGTATCCAAATGACAGAACTCGCGGAGGACTTGGCGGCAAATTCCACAAGGCGCGATGGGGACAGGGACATCACTAAGAGATAGAAGCGAGAGAGGTTAGGGGATGAAGATAAAAAGGCGAAGGAATTCTTGTGGGTGAGCGTCATGGATGATGGAAAAGACTAACGCACCTTGTGACCGCTATTGCGACAAATTCCTTCCTGCCTTCGCTCTGTCGACGTATGTACCGGTCATCGTCCAGCGTGACACAATACAAGAGGGTTAACAAACTCAATCAGATCGATGGCCGGGAAATAAGAATGAAATAATAACATAGCTAAAGGGAAAAATAAGGGGAGGAGGCGAAAGACACTCGACGGGGGAGAGTAAAAAGTTCCAGAACGAGTGTCGAGAAAGATGTAACCAGCTCACCACTGCCTTTACGATCGCAGTACGCTCGGCGCATATTGTCCCACCTGTAGGCCAGATCGTCGTCGTCATCGAGGAAGTAGACCTGACAATAAGAATTCAAGAACAACGTACCATAGCTCGCATTCTCGACGTTGCATCCTTTAATCACGGTCCCGTCCACACACAACAAAGCGGCGCCGACGCGGAACTTAGAATATGGCGCATAGGCGTACGACTTGGCTACATACGTTAGGGAGACAAGTCAGTGTGCTTAACTCATATAAAGACTAAAAAGAAGAAGAGAGACCTGCGATGGCTGCTTGAATAAGCCCCTGGCGTGTATCGTCAGGGAGAAACGTCATGGCAGTGAAAGGCTATTTGGATGAGATAGTAGATAGTTGCAGCGATAATATCTCCGACGCAGTTAAATTAACACTCTACTGTGGTATCTGATCGTTTAGTAATAACTTGAAGTACCTTACTGCATATCGTGCATCTCATGTGTAAACGCGACTCATCCTACAGGAACTGCGTGCAGATTGGGCGGTGTCATATTCAAGAAGTGAACGGTCTCACGACGACTTGTACAACGGTCCGACCCCGAACCCACTCACGGTCCTGTGTGTCGGTGGTAACTAATAGACTGGAAGAGGTGTTATTGGTGTGGATATTCAGAGTGGGGGTAGATATGGCCCGTCGCGACAAGACCCCACTAACGAGCTTGGTGAGCGGAACATCGCATCCTCAGACTGTTCCCCAAACGGAGCCCAGGTGGTGTATAAGAGCGCGTCAGTATACGGATTTCCGTAGTCATCCCAGCACTTGACGCGAACGTAGGTCATACATAGTCGAGCACTCACGTGCCGCTTGGTATTTAGCTTTTTGCTTCCCACGGCACACCTCAGTCTTGTTGACCACAACGACTGAGGTGAGCTATTATCTACGTACATCATTAACTACGGACGCTAACGAACACTAGCACATTCGTTTCGTCTAGGTAAATAATGCTAATACAGAGTCTTGTTGACCACAACGACTAAGCACATTCGTTTCGTCTAGACACGTTTGCATCCGACACTCATCATAGATGTCCTTTCCTGTCCAGAGTGCATTGTGTGAGCATGCGTACAATCGTCACAGGAGAAGAAAGAAAGCTCGCACTTGACGCACAAATTCCTTGGACAGTGAGTCAAGTTTTAGATCTGACACTTTACAACATGTTAGGAAAGGACGATCGAATGTACATCACTCTCTTCCAGGAACCACTCACATACTAAACGATCGTCCACTTCTGAACACATGCATCTCGTCACTCTACGACCTTGACTGCAGAAATATTACAATCCGATCGGGAGCAGATAATGTCGTGCCCACTCTCCCCATGTCTAAATAGAGGTTATTCGAACCTGTCCACTGCCAGGTAAGGATCGGATCATGGATATGAACCCATCGTTGCCGACGTGTCCGAATGCAATCAGCTCCGCTTCCTCTCCGATTGCGCAAGGTGCCCACTTTCGTCGTCGCGCCGAAAAAGGATTATTTACCCACCAGACTGCGTAGGCGCGATAACAATCATGGAACATGATTGACTTTGGACTCTTGCTAGCCCGTGCATTTAATTGGTGGACAATGGCGCTCACACGGCGTGGGGCGCCGTTGTGGTTAGGCAATTACACTGAGAGATGCTCGGGGATGAACGAGCGCAGTCAGAAATTGGCCTACAGTGTGTCGGATTCGGGAGCAAAAAAGCTAATAACTTGCACTGAAAAAAAAAGGGGAAGCGGATAAACGGGTGGCTCGAACGGGAGGGGTACAGGGATGCGGTACAGCGAAACCGGGATAGGCATGGAGACATTGAGAGGTTGAGGACGACGAAACTGGGCGGTGCTCGCAAAGGACGATATATCAGTGGTTAACCGATATGTGAATGAAGCGAGCGGGTATGCGGTTGGATAACACCACAGGCACGAACAAGGTTCGGGAGAGGCCTAGTGGCTGAGCAGGTGTCGATCGCCAATGGACCGAATCCGAACGACGAAGATATAACTGGAGGACCGTCATGCGGTCATTGGGCCGTGTAAGTCCCTGAGAAATGAAACATCTGAAGCAGCCTGGATTGTGAAAGTGCTGACGAACTGGTCATTTTCTCATGCGAAGTCAGTGGGGGGCGACAAGGAGTCGAGAAGGTGTGGAGTTCTCTGGCATCGTTGACAATGACAGATCGGTTGGGAGCGTCGAAGCGGATAGGAAAATTTCTGTCCCGGGAGTACATACTATATAACCGCCAGATTTGCTATGCGGCGAGAAGAGAAGCGTGCTGCACGTCCTGCACAGCAGGTAGACATATCCATTCCTCTGCTTTAGGAACTACTTGCAGGCTCGTGATCTCCCAGTACTGCAAGAGGTCCCGTTCTAGTTTCGACGGTTACGTGAACAGAGGAAGACGCTACCTGGGCTCCGAGTGGGTGCACCGGTGAACGTTTGAACTCAGACTGGGAGCGCGGGAAATTTAAAGAGGCCGCGTCACGCAGCTACGCTCCTCGGAAACACCGTTATTTTCACCTTGAATCCATAAGTAATCATCTATTGCTACTAGGGACCCTTTCATTTTGATCTCCATGTTGGGCAGGTTTGTGGGAATTATGCAATGCTGCTGAAGTCACGTCCCCGGTATAGTCTGAAGACCTTGTACATCGACCATTCTCCGTATATCCGCTTTGCCTATCCGCTTTGACGATTGTAAAGAGTCGTCTACTTCTACCCACCAGGTGCCCATGTCCCTTCTCTCACTTTCTGTCGCCTCTCAACGTGTTTCGAGTGTTCCGCCTCTTTCCCCGTCCCCACGATTCGCATTACCCGTACTGTCACTGCTAGACAAAGGATTGAAATTGGCATTTCGACCTACAATTTTCTTCCTACCCAACTCGGAGCCTCAACCCTACCTCCGTGTTATCTCTGCATACAGCTCGTGCGTCCTGTCGTCGCACCCAATCGCAACTTACCTAACTCAAACAGCCTCGTAACTTCTCCGCATCAGACGTCGCCGTGTACTCTCCTAAGGCCCAGACTCGCAGATTGATTGCAAACAAACTGTTGAGAATGATGTGATCTATCTCTCATCGACGGTACGGGGGATACTCATGTCCCCGTATGACGAGCCAAAGCGAATGTGGTTCAGATGAGCACTGAATCGTGCTGAGGACTGCAGGAATCTCTTCCACTGTGTAGGTCTGAATCAGCTGTGGACCTCCGAAATACCTGGGCATGATACTTCCTGATAACGAAAATTCGTGCGTTGCTTCTCTTTGTAGACATTCACTTTACAAATCCCCAAGCAGGAATAACATATTGATTTGTACGACTCGTTAGTTGGTCCCTGTATTTTCACCCCCGGCGACTCCCAGTCATGGGAAAGTGGGAGGACGATGCAAAATATTCATTGCTGCATATGCGTCCACTCTGTTCGAAGAGTCTGCGTGGCCGAGCCATGTGACTCGTAGGAATTTCGACGTCATCCATACAGAAAATCGTATGGTTATTGCCAATGCGTCGCAACGAGATTGAACGAATATTAGTAGGCGTGTCCATTGTTAGGGCAAAAAGGAACGTGATCTGATTCCGAAATCATCCCACTAGGTGCAAAAAGTTCAGAGGATGATCGTACACCGCAAATATGTTGATGTCATATACATATACGAGGTTAATGATTGAGATACTACGATCGTTTTTAAAGTCTGTCTCGTTCTGGCTGGTTTATGGAAATGAGATTTCTTTCATCACCGACAAGTGAAGGTTCTGTAATCTACACCGTGAGCGCTCAAATTAATGTTGCCAATGACTCCATATCATACTGCATTTCGAAGCACTCGACACGCAACAAGATGCAGATACATCCGAAAGCGCGCCAGGAACTTATCTTCTAGTCTTACAAAAACTTTTTGAACTTTACTACAACCAAGGGCGTGAGGGCGTTCTCCGAGACGTCGGACGGTCTAGCCCCGGCCGTTCTCCGGCGAACCAAATTCTGTTCAGCTCCCAAACTCCGAACGCGTTCGGAATCGGAACCCTCCCGACGACCACTGCAGATCGATCGATCGACGCGCTGCGTGACTTCCTCCCGCGACCGCCACGGTGACCACCACAACTTCGATTCTCAATCCTACAGTTTCTTTCACGACACACCACACACATTCTACTAGAGATGGATACACAAAACCCAACCCGTTTCGAACACCTCAGGGAGAAGTTTGGCCGCTTCAGGATCCTTATCATTGGGCGGGCGAACGCTGGGAAGACGACCATTCTCCGCGCGATCTGTAACAATACCTCTGACGACCCGGAAATATATGATGGAGAGGGTAAAAAGGTACGTCGTAACCCCGTTTGATATCCGTATCTGACTGGTGTACCAAACCATGCGACTAGATTGATCAGGCTCAAGTTGAGGGATCCGAGGCGGTAAGTATTGCTACAAACGTTGGGTGCATTTTGGCCGATGTACATTAGCGCGGAATGCACGACATCGAACACGAATTGATTTTCGGGAGCAATGACAAATTTGTCTTCCATGACTCGCAGGGCTTCGAAGCTGGATCTGAGGAAGAAGTTCGAAAAATGAAAGTGTTCATTGCTGATCGTGCAAACACGACTTTTCTCAAGAAACGGATTCATGCCATTTGGTATTCTTGAGTAGTATTGGGGCCGGGAAGTCAGCGTTGATAAGTCATTGCTTCATACAGGTACTGTATCCCAATGGATAAACTTTCTCGAGCAATTCAACGTTCCGAGGAGGTGTTTTTCAATGAATGTGATACTGGAAATAGTGAGTTCATTTTTGCTTGGGTCGTCTCGGGTTCACAACTTGTCCAGTTCCTGTTGTTGTGGCATTCACGAAATTTGATGCACTGTTGCCGGTAGCTATGAACAAACTAACTGGTGCTGATCGAAAACTGCCCCTCGGAGAGAGGAAGGCAATGGCACAGTTGCTCGTTGGCGGCATTTTTGATGAGGCTAATATATGGGCCCGTCTCTCTAAAATGAAGCATGCACCAAAACATAAGGTTTGCCTTCAAGGTATTTATTGTGCTTTCTTGCGGATGACTCAGTTTACTGAATTTGCATGTATGGAAGGCATGCATTACTCTAATGAGCAATCTAATATCCTGCTGGAGAGCACAGCAAGCGCTCTGAATGAGGACTCCTTGCAACAGCTATTTTTGGCTGCCCAGGGAACAAATGTAGCACTGTGTATCCGATATGCAGTTACTGAGTGAGTGATAAGATTTGCTATTTTTACAGGTTCATATTTTCATCCGGAAAAAGTATTATATCAGTTATAGACAGGCTGCATGGATCTGCAATTCCTTTTCACAGCTTGGATGAGATACATCCTGAAAGACTTATAAGATGGTTTCCACATTTTTGGGTGAGATAGCTTTGATATGAATCTGATGGGAAGACACTAATCAATTTTATGCCAATAGAATGTAAGTTATTGATTGTGGGAGATGTTAAATAATCTAATATTGATGCATTTTGCTATGCAAATGATAGGTGGTGAGTCTATTCCAGCATGTTCCATAGAGTAGTGAAGTTGATGATGTTATGTCAATTCATCTCTCTGCTCTGGAAATGTCAGTCTGTAAGTTGTGCATTCAAAGATGTTATAAAGAGAATTGATGCTAATGGCACATAACCATTCTTTGTTATGGTCTGGAAATGACAGTTGGTAAGTTGTACTTTCTGGAATGTTGCAGAGGATGGTGATACTGATGATGCCATTTCTATTCTCTTTTCTATTTGTGAATAGCGTAAGGTGAGTTGTTCAATGTTACATAAACCAATAACCCTGACAATAGTATGAATTCTGTATTCCTCTCTGAACATGGCAGAGAGTAAGTTGTGCATTGTGGAATGTGTGATGTTGATGATGTATTTCCATTCTTTGTTCTGCTTTATAAATGACAGGAGGTGAGCTATGCACTGTGTGATGTTGCAGAGTGTGATAATGCTAATGGTGGTACATTGATTCTTTTTCTTTTCTCTGCAAATGATAGGAAGTGAGTTGTGCATTGTAGAATGCATTGAGGGTGGTGATGCTAATGATGGCCATGACTATTCTTTATTCACTGTGGAATGGCAGAAAGTGAGTTAAATTGTGGAACTTTGCCAAGGGTGATAGTAACACCAGCATATCCACTTTGTGTTTTCCAATGGAAATAATAGTATGTGAGTTGTGAATTCTGGTATTTTGTAGAGGATTATTATCAGGAATGCTCATGATTGCATGGCCATGTTGGAAATGACAGAAAGTGAGTTTGCACTATGGAATGTTACTGAGGCTAATGATGTTCATAATGTCATGTCTAATGTTTGCTGTGCTCTATGGTTAACAGGAGGTGAGTTGTACATTGCAAGATATGAAATATGGTCAACAGAGATAATGCTGATAATGCCATGTCCATTTTTATTGGGCTCTCTAAATCACAGATTGTGAGTTGTTTATTGTGAATGTTGTAGAGGGGTGGAATCACTGATAACAAAATGACAATTCTTTGTTCTGCTCTGGAAATCATAGTTGGTGAGTTGTGCATTGTGGGATGTTGCCAGAGGGTGGAGTTGTTGATTCTTTATTCTGCTCTGTGTAGAAACCATGGTCTGTGAGTTGTGCATGATAGAATGTTGTGGAGGTTGGTAATGCTGACTATACCATGCTTAATTCTTATTCTACTCTGGAAATGGCAGAAGGTGAGCTGTGAGTTGTGGAGTGGTGATGTAGATGATGCTATGACTGCCATTCTATCTATCCTGGAAATAAAAGAGGGTAAGTTCTGAACTGTGAATGTTATGAATGGTAGTAATGTTGATGGTGCCATGTACATTCTTGACCTTTGGAAATGACAGAATGTGAGTTATTCATTGTGGAATTTTATGGATGGTGGTGATGCTCATGATGCCATAACCATTCTTTGTTCCGCTTTGAAGCATGTGAGTCATGCACTGTAAAATATTACAAAGAATAGTGATACTGATGATACCATATCAATTCTTTGCTCTGTTCTTGAAATGAAAGGGGGTGAGTTGTGCATTGTGGGATGTTATGGAAGTGGTTATATTAATGGAGCCATATCCATTCTTGTTTTGCTCTGAAAATGACAGACTGTGAGTTATGGTTTGTGAAATATTACAGAGAGTAGTGGTGCTAATGATATGTTTTGCTCTGGATACAGCTTGTGAGTTGTTCATTTTGGAATATTGCAGAGATTGAGAAAGCTGATTGTGCCATGAAAATTCTTTGTTCTGCTGTGAAAATGATAGATAGTGAGTTATAAAGTGTGGAATGTTGTAAGAGTGGTAACACTGATAATTTAATGACCTTTCTTCTTCTTCTCTGTGAATGACAGGAGGTGAGTTATGCACAGTAGAATGTTGTAGGAAGTAGTGATAGTGATAACTTCTTTGTTTTGGCAGTATGTGAGTTCAGAATTGTTGAATGTTGTAGAGAAGGGTAATGCTAATGATGACATGATCATCTTCTGCTCTGGAAAAATAGACAGTGAGTTGTAATTCATGCAAACTTGTAGAATGTGGTGATACTGATTATATTGTGTATTTTGCTCTGGAAATGATAGAGAGTGAGTTATATGTTTCAAGAGAATGGTGATTCTGATTATGTTTGTATTCTGCTCTGGGATGGATAGTCTGTGAGTTGTGCATGATGGAATGATGAGAGTGATGATGCTGATGATGCCATGACCATTCTTTGATGACAGGAGGTGAGTTTACATTGCATTGTGGAATGTTTCAGAGGGTGGTAATGCTGATAATGCCATGTGCATGCTTTGTATTTCTCTTTACATGATAGTTGGTGAGTTTTATATTGTTGGATTTTGCAGACAGTGATGATTCCAACAATACCATATTCATTATCTTTTCTACTCATGAAATGGTAGTTGGTGAGCTGTATACAATGGAATCCTGCATGGATGCTAATGCTAATGATGATGGTGTCATGTCCTTTCTTTATTCTGCTCTGATAGGCTGTGAGTTATGCATTGAGGAATGTTACAAAGAATGCTGATGCTGATGGCCTCATATCTATTCTTTTTCTGCCCTGAAATGATAGGCTGTGAGTTTATATTGTAGGATTCTGCAATGGCAATGCTAATAGTTCAATGATCTTTGTTTCTTCTGCTCTGGAAATAAAAGAAAGTAAGTTGTGAAATGTTAAATGGAATGCTGATGCTGATGATGCATGTTCATTCTTTCTCTGTCCTATAATTGACAGGCTGTGAGTTGTGAACAGTCGATTGCTGCAGAGGGCAATGAAGCTAATGATGCTATGTTAATCTTTGTTATCCTCTGAAAATCAAAGTTGGTGAGTTATGCATTGTAAAATGTTGTAGAGGGTCATGATACTGATTATGCCATAACTACTTTTGGTTCTACTGTGTAAATAACAGGCTGTGAGTTGTGCATATGTTGTAGAGGTGGTGATGCTAATGATGTCATAATCATTCTTTGCTTTGAAAACTATAGGAAGTGAGTTGTAAATTGTGAAATGTGAAATATCACAGAAAATGGTGAAGCTAATGATGCCATTACTTTTATGTATTCTGCTGTGGAAATGAAGGCTGTATGTTGTGGAACATTATTGATAGTATTGGTACTAATGATGCCATCTTGATTGTTTGTTCTGCTATCAAAATGCAGCCTGTGAGTTGTCCACTATGGAAGACTGTGGAGAGTGGTGGTGCTGAAAATTCTTTACTCTGGAAATTACAGAATGTAAGTTATCCATTGTTGGTTTCCAAAGAGTGATTATACTTATATGATGATATGTCAATTCCATATTTTACTTTATAAATGATAGCTGGTAAGCTACATATCACAGAATATTACACACAGTGGTAATGGTGCCACATGTATTTTGTGTTCTGCTTCATAAATAACAGTCTGTAAGTTCTCCATTGTCTATGATGAGTATTTCACATAGTCATTATTTAATGTTTACATTTTTCTTTCCATGGTTTTAATGTTCATAGGAGGTATGTTGTTTATTACTTTATGCTTCTCAGAACACTGATTACTGTTTTCACATGCTTTCCTTCTTATTCATTCAGTTGGTAAGTCCTTGTATTATAGTTTCAGAAATGATTCTGATTATATGATATTTAACATTTACCTGCACACATTTTATGAATGACAGCTTGTATGTTATATTTTTTTGTCCAGTCAGTAATATTATGCTAATTATTTTTCATTCCATTCTTGGATATGTAGAAGGTATATTGATATAATTTTGTGAATAGTAATCATAGTCATGATGTCTTTTTATAGGAAGTAAGTAATATTAATGCAACTGATTTTTTCCTGACCTGATTCTTGAATAATATGAAGATGGTAAGAGTTTGCATAACATCTTTGAACAGTTGCTCATTACATATGATTATGATATTTGTCTTATTATTTATAGGATGTAAGTTTCATACATCTCTGATATGTAAATGATCCATACTCTCTTTAATCTTCCATTGGTTTCAGTCAGTAAGTATTTGTTTATAAGTGCATCTATGACAATATCTTACTCTTATTTGTAGTTGGTGAATTTTTTGTTCAGTAATTTCCATGACTTGATATAATTGATCACTCTTAGCTTATACAAGATGACACAGTATGTGAAGTTATATTATTGTCATTCCATATTAATATCAGTCTTAGTCTAAATCACCCACCTGTGATTCTCCTGATCTCAAGCTAAAGACAGATGGCATTGTAAATTTTCATTTATTTTATATCTCTATTAATGTGTAATTAAACATATTAGCTCAATCTTGGTACTTGGAAAGACATTCTTCAAAGCAGTATTGGTATTTTATTTCCTTTGTGGTATTTGGATTTTAATGAAATGTATTACATTGTTACACTATAGAAATGCTACTTATCCTGGAACATTCATTCTATCTTTTCCATCAGAATGATCCTCAACCAGTTTCATCTGCTGCTCAGAAGTATAAAACATCAATGCTGCCTATGAAGGTGAAATCAGCCATGAAGGAAATATGCAATCAATATGGCAAAGCAACCAAGGAAGAAAAGATTGCAAAGATTGTAAAAGCTATTCTTCAGAATAAAATAGGTATGTAGATATATATTCTGTATTTCATTTGATGACTCCTCTATCTTAGCAACTCCATGATACCTTTTCAAGCTCTTCTGTTGATGAATTCATAAAGCCAAGTTATTTCAAGGAGAAAATATAGACAAAAAAGTAAAGAAACAGAGTTGTAACCACAAAGAATCCATAGCAATGTATCAATTCTGAGTAGTATATGCTGCATGCCTCAAAAATTTGGAAATTATTTTGTTGATGTAGTGGAATGGGTTGTCTTAATCAAGCACCACATCCAGAAATGATCCCATGGGCTATATAATATATCAAACATATGTATCTTCAGTTAACTCAAAGAAAGCAGCTGCAAGCACAATTTCCATCACATTTTAGATGACTGTGGGACACCCTCTAGTGTATATTTCAAACAGTTTGACAGAATGATATCAATAGCATCACATCCTTATACAAATGCACATCTTGTAGGAGGCCACTTAAAGAGATGCTCTGAACACTGAATATACAATTGGAACCACTCTTGGCTTAACTTTAAGTTTGATATATTGATTTTGGATAGTACCATCAGTCAAGAGGAGGGATATTGTTACTGTGGCAGGGAAATAAGTTCTAGGGCTGAAGTCAGAGCTATTAATTGAAATGGGGGGATGCATGATGTGTGCTCTTGTGACCATCATTGATCTTAGATAATGGAATTATCATGATCTTTGCCACATGCTGTTTGAGGGCTACACTTCTGTGAGATATCCCCCTGGATTCTCCTGACTATCTACAGTGACAAGAGGCATTGCCAGATGCCACCCATAAGAGAATGCTAGTAACAGGTTTCAATTTATACATTTAAACAAAAATCGCAAATAGCATGGGGCATCCTTGCATATTTGGATCAAGCAATAATTCACTGCCAATAATGAGAAAAGCAAATATAGAAGCCTTGGAAGGAATGTGTTGTCAAAACTGTGTTGAGAGATAGCTGATAAAAGTTGTTCATACTATTTTGATTATTACTTTTATCAAAGACATCTATGATACTATCACTGATAGCCAAATGGAGTGGAGATGCTGGTTATTTTGCTCAAACAGTGATGTCAATTTTCACAATGCTCAGTTGTCCTTCACAGTCCTCCATAGAGCATATTTTTACAGCAGATTGATCACCACTCTGAGGTGACTGCAACTCACCATGGCTCACATTCTTGATGTTGCCTCCAGGTCCTCTGCACGCAATACAGCAGCGCCGACCCGAATCTTAAAGTGCTAGTAGGGTGTACCATACACGTCGGGGACATGTGTATCAGACTGTCAGTTCGGGTGATAGGAACCTTGGATGGCTGCTTGGATGAGCTCCTCTTGCACATCCACAGGGAGCACCATCCTCGATGAGATTGCAGGTAACATATCCGTAGTAAAATCCCAAGTACTCTACTGTATACCAATCAGCAACCCAGTCATATATAGCATACTAACACGCGGGGTATCTGACCGTCCGACAAGTATCCTCACCTCCCACTGACAATTGTATGTCTACCTCCAAATGCGTCCCGTCCCACCACACTCGTCACACATCATCACGTCGATCAACATCACCGTCCGATAGCCATCGCCACCACACCGCATACAAAGCCGACCACCCAACCTCGAATCGCCAGGTTCGACAGGGATGGCATGCAGAACCGGCGGCGTCATATCCGGAGTGAAGGGGTTCCTGACATAGTACGATGGCCCAGATCCCGTAAAATGGTGATTCGGTTGTGAGATAGACCTGCTATGATGCGGATGTTGAGGTGGAGATAGATACGGGCTGCCGGGATGAGATCCCCCCGCCAGATGAGGTGGAACGAATTTGGGTAGCGGGCGTTGCATCCTTGGGTCATTCCCCGACGCGGACCACCTCGTGTACGAGAGCGCGCCAGTGTATGACTTTCCATACTTGTCCCAGCACTTGCGACATGGATGGAAGGGATCGTAGTTCTTGTATCCAATGTTCTTACCTGTCCTCGAGCGTGAACATGCACACTAGAGAAAAGGTGATGCAGACTCACACTTGACACACACATAGTCTTTGGGATAGACCAGTAGCTTTCCGTTCCGCAACAACGGATGTCCCGGTACCGGTTGACGCGTCGGCGACCCATCATCCGGTACCGAAGAATCTGGGGGCGTCGACACTGGGCGGGGCGGAGGCGGAGGCCCCGCTAGCGGTGCATATCCGGAACCCGTGCCCGAATTAGAATACGGTGTAGCATAAGAAGTATCATACGAAGAAGGGTAGGAGGCACGGTACGAAGGGGCGTATGCAACCGAGTTGGCCTGTTGTACCGCCACCATCCGCTCATCGTTCGTACCCGAGACGGCGTCCGCGATGTCCCGGACAGTGTCGATGAGTGCGCCGATCAGCCCTCCGCCCCCGTGTGGCCGAGGGCGGTAATACGGTTGTTGGGTTTGCCAAGGGGCGGGACCTGGAGGTGGAGCAGATGGCGCATAATAGCCCGGGCCAGAGCTTGGGCCGGGACCGTTGGGGTACAGATGAGGTGGTGCCGTAGGCGGGGGAACATAGTTTGGACGGGGCCGCGACTGCGAGGGTGGATTCAACGAAGATGGGGCGGAGGGTGCTGGTTGAAAGGGTCTCCTGGGTCCTAGACCTATCGTCTCCTCACCAATGCTCATGTTTGCAGCAGGAGTGTAGGGAGGTGGAACGTCATCGTCATCGGGGAGATTATCCATGATGGTTGGAACCGAGGAAGCATTTGGTGGAGCTGCGTTTCTCGAGGAACGGGGAGGGAGAGGGGGTAATGGTGGTGATGGCGGTGCTACTGCAGCCTCTTGTGCTTGCGAACTCGTAGAGCTACGAAATGGATTCATACTGTTATTTTGAGGTCGAGGTCGTCGTAGAGTCGAGGGCTGCGGGCGTTGCAGGTACAGCCCTAAGCCGTCGACAATTAGTAATAGCGAACTAAGTATAGAACGTCGAGTGTGAAAAAGTTGAGTAATAGTCGTCGTCAGTCACCATGAGTAAGTAATGACTGCTGCAGTGGGCACCATCGAATGTACCCGGGATACTACCTCCGCGACTTCAGAGACAGTGACACGATCCAAAGTTTGAAAGACAACACGACCTTATCAGCGACGGACAACGACGTACCCTGAGTGCAGACTGTCCTTTCGCCGGAGCTCGAATCCCTGCTCATGCCCACCATCACCACCATAGACAGTCCGTTGGGTGGTGGTGTTGAACTTGACTTTGCTTGGGACTTGCACATGGCCTGTTTTTCATTGTGAGTCAACCCTGTTCGTTTGATGTCCAAGTATCATGGATAAATTTGGCTGCAGAAAGAACTAACGCATACCATTATTTTCCAAAGTCCTACTTTGGCCCTCGGATGCTCCAATTCCTGGAGTCTAAGTTGTATGCAGATGTCGAAGGCACATGTTCAGGAGCATACATCATAGGTGTCGTTTCAATTCTCCGATATCGATATCGGAAAGAGTGGCCAGGCTGACTCAGTTCATTACGCGATATCGCGCCATTGTGTTCAAGCCGTTCAAAGGCGAAGTGGTGGTTGATGTTGTTAACAACGTCGACAAGGTGTGTAGATCAGACAGAATTTTGCCCATACCACATCGTCCTGAGACGTGGCCATAGATGGGGTTCTTCGCAGGTGTGCAGGTGTTCGTTTCACACCAAGTATAAAATTCGGCGTCTCTGCTTACTGTGCCTTAGCTTATACATCCAGGCATGAAGTTTGACCCCAACTCGAACCTACCGTCTTTTGCATCGGATGATCAGGCATGAGTCCCTCGACTTCTTCTGTTGCTCACTAGTAATGCATGTCGTTTCTATAGATCATCGAAATAAATACTCGCGTCCGTCTAGAAATCATAGGTACTTGTGTTGACGCAACAGAAATTGTGCGTTCTTTACTCCTATTCAATCTAATACTTGTATTCAACTTCTACAGTTTTACATCAGAACTATCCAAGATCGCCTCGGTGTTATGGACTGAGTGACGTTTCTGTATACTCGCCATCTGCTTGTTGGGGTGCCAGGAATAGTACGTATGGTTTGTGTACGAAGCTTGGTACTACATTTCTATCGGTTATACTTGGTAGGTTTGTCCCAGTTGTGCGAGCTTAGAATTCTCCAGCATGCTCACTTGACAGAAGCACGACAGAAAGCAATGTATCTTTCCTGTATGTCTGAGCTGTGCTTCACGGCAATTTCCCCCGGATCAATGGTATTCCTCCGACCTTGTCACCCACGGTTCACCCCCTGAATGAATCTGCACGATTCGGGGTTGGCTGGTAACCGGTTGTCCGGTGGACGTGCCACTTCTTCGTTCACACGGATGTTCGGTGGGCATCCTTGTTCGACAACTAAGTTCGTGGATTTCCGCTTTTGTATCCGTCATGATATGGATATGTCGATACCGTCCGCTTTCCCTGCTCCCACGGGCATGCTCCCTTCAGCTCTCGTCTCAATTGGTCGTTCTCCCATGCGTGCGGGATGGTCTGGAGCCCTAGATCCACAATCGATTCCGTTCTCATCCGTTGCGTCCCTGCAGTCTAGGCTTTGATTTCGACTCCTTGTGCCTTACCACAACTACAATTACCCTGAAACTTTCTAGGCCCAGGCCCAGTCGTTGAGCGGGTTGTGCAAGGTTGAACGTGAGCGGCCGCCGCCTGAGGCCTGAGGTCCTGAGCGCATATTAAAATGCAAAACTTTCATACCATGTATTGAGAATCCGCTGTACTATAACTGTGGTGACTTGTCGAATGCACTGCCGGGGGGCACCTGAATGAGAAAGCTCGAGTTGAGAGGCCTTCACAGTGTGTTCCACTTGAACTGGGGTATTGGTTCTCAGCTAAGCGCGTGCGTTTAAACTCTAGCGGATGCTGGCCCGGCGGTCATTGTGGGTGTCTCCCCGGAGTACTATACATAGTTTCGAGCTCGCAAGACTTTCGCCTGACAATGAGGAAGTGGCCTTGAAGAGCCTCATCGGATTTCAGGTATGTACAATATGAATGTGAATGGTATCGTCCCGTGGCCAAGGCTCAAGCGGGACTTGAATATGCCGGTGCCACTTGAGAGAAACAACATTGTACATAAGATAAAGGTCACGTTCCTTGCCAAGGCCTTGGCCCATACTTTCTGTCAGGACTCTGATCCAATTACTCGTTTCCCCCCTTTCCGGATCTCTTCCATGCCATGGGTGATTTCACCGTTTCCAGAATGCCATGCAGGGCGCAAATTGAGCCCAACGCGATGTAGTCAAGGAAGATACAAGAAGCCCAACTGGACCAAGGCTTTCCCTCAGATCAACCACCAGCTATTCCGGGCCCTTGGTACTTAATACCATTGCGAATCTTGGGCACGACCGCAGTTAGCTTTTCACTTGGGCTGGATATACAATATGTCAGTGGCACTCAGCCTGCCGACACCCAACATCATTACAACATAATCATACCCCTTAGTACGCAAGACCCTGTAAGGGTCTGTCGACGGGATTTGGCATACTATAAAGTAGGTACGAAAGCCAACTGTCTTTGGGCGCAATGATTCCAATGTCCTCTTCCATTCTCGCTGCTACTATCTTTCTCGGTGCGGTAGTTGTCCAGGCTTTGCCGAACCTCTCTGCGAGGCAGTCGATAACTGCACTGTCGACGACACAAATCGATAACTACACCCCGTTCACCTATTACGCGAGCGCTGGATATTGTACCCCCTCCCAGACGCTCGCATGGAATTGTGGAAGTATGCGTCATATGCTGCTCCAAACTGGTATATACATGGAACGCTAACTCGTTGCCTCAATCCAGCCAACTGCGAAGCTAACCCTGGCTTTAAGACTGTTGCATCTGGTGGTGACGGCGACGCTGTTCAGTACTGTAAGATGCGTCGTTTTCCATGCGAGGAACTTGACTGATGGATTGTGCTAGGGTACGTCGGTTACGACGCCAATCTACACACAGTGATTGTGTCCCATCAAGGGACAAACACTGATGAAATGTGAGGCCTAGTATTGCTGTTGCGTGTCATCATGTATTGCTCGTCTTTCTCACACCCTGATACCCAGACTGCCCATCATCACCGATCTCGATTTCTTCCTTACAAACTTGGACCCGACTCTCTTCCCGGGGATCAGCCCTGACATCGAAGTTCACAGTGGATTTGCGACCGAGCAAGCACAGTACGACTTGCGTCTCATTTGCACCTACCCTTTTAACTTGGTCGTGAATAGAACTGCCGCGGTTGTTCTTGCCGCTGTACAGAAAACTATGGAAACGTATAGCACGACGTCGGTGTCGATAGTGGGCCACTCGTTGGGTGGGCATCTCTCGTCATCTTGGTATCCGCCGGTGGTAAACTCACTGGATGCGATCGTTTGCAGGTGCGGCGATTTCGTTGCTCGACTCGGTTTTCCTCCCTCTTTGGTTGCCTAAGCAGACGATCTTTCAGACGATCGGCTACGGTCTCCCTCGTGTTGGAAACAAAGCATTCGCCAACTACGTGGACGCCAACCTGGACTTGACCCACATCAATAACAGGGAGGATCCTGTTCCGACCGTCCCGTTCGAGTTCTTGGGTTTCGTTCACCCATCGGGAGAGGTACACATCGAAGACTCTGGCGAGTGGGCAGCGTGTCCTGGTAAGTCTTCTTATTATTATTTCGTGCTCGGTTTTCAATTATTACCGACGCGCGTCGAATCGGAAAACAGGCCAGGACAATCCGAGCACGCAGTGCATCGTTGGCGACGTGCCAAATATCCTTGATGGGAACGTCAGTGACCACAGTGGTCCTTACAAAGGCATCACGATGGGCTGCTAAGCGTGAGGCTTCGAGTTACAGAGAATGGTGTATTGATGCTCCTTTGTGGGCTAGGAACTCGTATCTGGTTTATTTCGGGGGTTTTGTTCTTTTCTTCTGGATCGCGAATCTTGATATGATTCAAGAGTCCCGATTCAACTATCAAACAAAACATGTATACACGTACCCATTGATCACAAATGTGATCTCTCTTCCTCACTCCTAATTACCACACTCGCGAAAATAATAAATAAACAAAAAGAACACAGGGTGTAGTGGAGAGAAATCAATGATATGTATGTATTAGACTTGATCTGCGGCACCTAAATTACCATTGGATGGCCTTTCAGGTTACAGATTTAGGTCCGTTGGATCGGCTAGCTTAGCATGGCGGCTCGAGTCTATGGTGAGCACTATTACATAGTCACAGTAATTAAAAAAGAGTTTAACATGATCTATGCAGACGAGTTCTCGCCCTCGCCCAGTCTATATACTAGTATCTTCCAGAGCAACCTCGTCTCACCCATCAAAAGTCCTCGTCCTCGTCCTCGTCCTCGTCTTCATCTTCGTCCGTGTCCGTGCCCGTGTCAGTGTCAGTGTCCGTGCCAGCCGACTGGGGCTCTTCCGTCGCGATGTGCATCCGCAGTCCGCCCACACTCCCCTCCTTCCTCGCCTCAACCATGACCTCCTGCCACTGCCTCCACACCTCGATCTCGCTTGTACACCACAGCTTCCATTCTTCACACTCACCGCCCCCATCGACGCAGTCCAAGTCCAGGTCCTCCAGATGCGGCAACACGATCGGCCACCCGAACACTTTGGGAATGCATACCAACGCCTGCAGCGCCAGCGATACCGTCCGCAGCCCCATCGGCCCAGAACACACTCTCCCCCGCACGGCGAGCTGTCTCAGCGACGGCAACAAGTAATACAATATAAATGCCGCACTCGCGTTCTCAAACGCCCGCCCTGTGACTCGGAGACTGCGCACCTGCCTGAGCGGTGTGATCCCATTCGCCTGTAGGCTCTCCAGTGTCGCGAATTCGAGTGCCGCAACATGACCGTGCAACTCGAGCGCGACCAAGTTCGGAAAGGACGACACCACGTGGTGGAAGCACGACACCGAGACGATGAGCGACCCCTGCTTGTGCGGCGGCGCAGCCCATACGAGCGTCGTCAGGTTGTGCCCGATTCCCCAGGACAGTCTCTGCGCCTCGTACGCGATCACGACGTTGCTCAGCTCCAGCCGCTCCAGTCGTGGCGCGTTCCGTTTGTCGAAGAAGCATGACCTCGACCAGTTCGCGCATAGATTACCGTTCATTGCCATGTTCCGCAGGGCGGGAAAGCTGGAACCACGTCCCGTCCACGTCTGAAGCACGAAATTGAGGAACGTGCTGGATTCGGTGGCGTTGATGGCGATCGACTCGAGCCTCTGGCTCGCTGGCCCACAAGTCGCGTCTTCCGTGCTCGTTGTTGCCAAAATGATGGACTGAAGCTGCACAGTGAGTGCGACGATGGAGAAGGGTCCCGATGCTGGGAATGGGTTGCGGAACGGCCACTGGTGCACGGTGAGGTGGATGGGAAGGGGCTCCGAGAGGCGCAGCTGTTCTCTCAACGCGTAGACCGACTGAAGCGGCGTGATGTGGACGTGTCTCCAAAGCCGCGGACAGGCGAACGCGATGCTCCGCCAGGCCCTCGAAACGCTTGCGAGGCTCCTCGGAGAGTTGAGCCACCACCCGGCACGTTTGCCACTTCGCGACGGGCATGACGAGGATGCGGACGTAATCACGTCGTCAAAGATCATGATGAGGAGTTCTTCTAGGAGAGTCGAGATGGGGCTACCAGAAGGACCAGGGCCGTTTGACCTGACTGCGGCCATGGGACCAGGGCAGTCGGACGTCGCATCGACCTGAGTTTTAGCATGTCCAACTCTGTGAAAGAGACCGACGGTCAACCTTTCAAAGTCTCTACTACGTACATGTACCGAACGAAAGTGGACTTACTCGAGTGAGACGGGAACGCACTCCGAGGAGCACTTTGCTGCTTCGACCTCTGTGCGCGGGACAACGTGTATCACGGACATGGTTTGCCACGGAAAGCGGTGTCTCTGATCCTTGCTTCAATGAGAAGAAGAACTCCCTTCTTCGACGTCGAAAGTCCAACTTGGAGGCTCGTCAAAACTAGGAGTGGCAACGTGCCAGTGACTTATAAAGTTTGCATTTTGAGGGGCACAGGTTTTTTTCCATCGCTTGTTGGTTCGCTAATTTGCCGTTTTACGACATGATGGTTGATTGTGACTCGGATATGATCGCGATCCTTTATGTAAATTCCCGACGGCGAGTCCAAATCGGGATGTGCGTCGGACGTCTGGCAACTGGAAGCAACTTCAGGAGGCATCATATCGGCGGTGAAGTTCAAGTGCAACATGTGGCGGCGATGAGTTGATGCTCTTCCCCTTCCCGATTCAATTAGGATTCCGGAGTGGAGGAAACCAACTTGGCACGCCGCTACACGGGAGTCCGGGACGTTCCGAACATGTGGCGCCTGCCATTGGAAATTGCCGATCACTTGACAGATTCTCGCAACTTGAAACGAAAGTTAGACTGATCGCTTCAAGTTCACTGCAGTGTGACTCGACGCGTCCAAAAACAAACCAAGTAAAGTGCATGATGAACATGTGTCATCATTCGTCCCAGGTTGGACAAGATGCGATAAATAAACTACATTTGCTTTTAAATTTTTGCACAAAGTTCGATGTAACTTCCGACCCATCGCACTCGTCCAACAAAAAAAGAGGACAAGAGATTTACCTATAATTACTAAGTAACGTTATCCTATGTATTCAACTGGAAACAGACCACAAACTGTAATCAGTTCGGGAACAGTCGCGTGCTGATGTTGGCAGCCTGTTGCTCCGCGTTGAGACCCCCCAGCTGCGAAGGAGACAGAGAATCATATGTTGGGCAGAGGGTATTCCACCAGTCTACAAGAGACGGTCATACAGTTGTCAATGAGAAAGCACTAATGAGTTGCTGAAGCTTACGAGGAACTGGGTTGAGATAATCGCTCACACCCGCCGGATCCTCTGCGAACACTACAGCGAAACCGCTACAACGAACAAGCAGTCGATCAGCAAAAGATGTTTGATGAGGTAGTCAGACAAGAACGCTGACGCTTCTAGATGCCAGTCGATATGGCTATGGAAATAGGTCAGGATGGATCATACACCACAGATGATACGGTAAACGACTGCACCAATGTAGATACCAGGGACCAGAGTTATCTGTCACGAATCGGAACACCACTCGTTGCCCCGGCGTGCCGGTGGACGTCACGTCTCGGCGGACTGGGTTTTTGTAATTGAACGTCGTGTTGTCGCCTGCGCTTTGGACGACATCAAAGTTATGCTACGGAGTCACATCAGACAAATTGAGACAATGCATAGGATCAGCTCTTTGGACCGCGTATACGAACCCCGTGAAGATGAACCGGATGCTGAGCATGCATACATAAGTAAAATACAGACAAACGACAAGACGAATGTGAGCTCACCGGACCGCCGAAGCCGCTCGTATTCACCGTCAACTCGACAACTTTGTTGGGTTCCAAAACGTACACGCTCCCGTTCGGCAAGAGGTTGGTCGCTTGTTGCACACCACTGAGGATCTGCAACAGCACCGGCACCGACGGTGGTTTGAACTGGACCCCATTCACGTAGAATAGACCCCCGATTTCCTCGACGGAGAGGTCGATATTGATATCCGCCTGCCCATATTCCGGAATTCCAGGCACCCCAGGATCAATGAACGCGTGCAGATTCTGCTCCAGTAAGGGCATCACGCTCGTCGTGTTCCTCGTTACCGGGTCTTGGTCATCAGGAGCTCCGATGTACCGAAAGATGGCCGAGCTAAGCCCTCCGGCGATGCTCGAGTTGCCCGTACTCGGCACCGCTCGTATCCAGTAGTTGTCGACCGGCTGTGTGGCGTTTAAGATGACAGAGTAACGTTGCCCAGGAAATATTTGCAGCGAATCTACGAGGAGCGGCTGCGTTTCGACTCCATCGGCCTCGATGATAGTCAAGTTATGCCCATCGATGGAAAACGTGAAGTGGGGATCACAGGACATTGCGACCAAGCGGAACCTGTAACGTTTCCCATACTCAACATTGACGACGGCAAGATCCGACTCTGGCCCGCCTGGATAGCGCCCTTGTCCGTTGATGAGGATCGCGTTAGCTGAGACACCGATGATGTGGTTCAACACAGGAGCGGGCGTATGATACCTTTCAGCGCAATAAGAGACAACTTGGGAACACAGCAGAAAACATACCAGTCTGCGAGGGTGATCACAGTTGTCTCTGGAAAACGATATCACTCCTCTCAAGATTTACAAAACTCAAAAACCAACTCACCATCGTCCACGTCATACCAGTCCTGATAGGGATCATCAGGATCGTATATGACGAGAGGCCCTCTCAGCCCGTCGCACGTCTGAGTAGAGTAGTGCGAGTGATACCAGTACGTCCCCGTTTGGTCGTTTGATTCAAACTGGTAGAGAAAGGAGTCGTTCTGCGTGATCGGACATTGCGTGACGAACGATGCACCGTCGGCATAGTTGGTACCGGTTTGAAAGATACCGTGCCAATGCTAAAAGGAATCTCAGTGAATCTGCCGTCGTTACTTGCAGTCGAGCCCCGGTGCAGTACATACTACACTGGTGCTCAACCACATTTCCGGGTCCATCAGCTCGTTGACGACATTGATTTCAAAACTCTGGCCCTTGAAACGAAATGCAATCAGACAAACGGCTATAATATTCGATAGACACACCTTGTTTGCCATGATTAGTGGTCCTGGGAAGGTACCTCCAGCGAGCGTAGCCCTAGAGCGGGGTGAATGTGAATGAACGAGTGATAGACAGATGACCTACGAGCGCAAGAAACCATCTGGGGCAATTATTCGATTCGAGATTGTTAAGTCAGTGGAGGACCCGACAGCGTTGGGGAACAGTTGCGAGGGATTGGTCGTGCCTCGTAAAACGACGGAGGCGGCATGGGCGATTGAAAAAAACAAACATATAGACATGAAGTGAAGATACATTACAAGAAATCGAATAGCGCTTGCCCGCTCAGCTGGACCAGAGAATATAAGACGGTCAATGGATGTTGCGGGAGGGTGAGGAAAACAAGAGTTTTTATCCGGGCTGCTCGCCTGACGTATGCAGGTGTAAAGGTAAGCGGGACGGTGAAGCCGAATTATCATCTGGACTGATCGACATCCAGGGACTTGTGCCGAACCTACGATCGATGTCCTCAGATATTGAAACAGACTAAGTAGATGAGTCCAAACAACTTACTGGATCATTGGGGCGTAACTTGCGATGCGACTGCTGCCTGAGGGTCGTATTCATCAGTGCAGTACTTATATTAAACAGGCATCGAACCATGTCTTCCTAAAGTTTAGAACTCTTCAGAATCACTCGTCGGAGCCGGCGAAATTGATCATGATAGAACATGAACACGATCACGGTGTGGCATGGCGGCTGGCGTTGATGACCTAGAAAAAAAGTGACGTAAAGTTGGCAATGTAACATGGCCTGTCTGGTTGAATTATGTCAGCAGATTTCGACTCGTTCGCGTGACTCCATCCTCGTTTCTTTGGCTACCAGCGGAACATTCCATTCCAGTCCCCGAGTCCACCGTCCTGTTGCACATGGCACTCCACTCACCGAGCCTTCTCCTGCTTGGCTTCTCGGTGGTCGGAAGCATCAGGTCACTGTTGGGAGCAAACACGCGAGTCGGCGACCGCCGACAGTGAAGTTACGCGGTTCCCGAATAAAATATATACTCAGGCTCGCAGTTGGCCAAAGTTTTGAAATATCAAACTCGGAAACTTTGGTTCTGAGCGAATACTCAATTCCACGGGGTATTCAAAAGGGAACCTAGGTTAGTCTCGACTGTCGACAAGTAAGTAATTCAGTTCCGGCTGTCCCGACGGCATGTTTGCGTAGCACAAAGGTAGCAAGCATATCGAGCAAGTTTGCCTTCTGTTTATATAATGAATCAATGATAACTCATCTTTCAACCGAAGGCATACCGGTTCGGGGATAACAACATGGTGACTCATCAGCGGGAATTACTCTGCGTCGATACCCCCCAATTGCGAAGGAGATAGTGAATCGTAAGTAGGGCAGAGATCGTCCCAAGATTCTGCAGAGATATTCTTATGACAAAGATCTGCGAGGAGCTGATGAAAAAGCTTACGAGGAATCGTGTCAAGGTGACTACTTGTATCCGCTGGATCCTCCGCAAATACCACACCGAAGCCACTAAAACAAATGAACAGTGCATGAGAATTGAAATTATATGAAGCGACAAAAACGCTAACGCTTTGAGATGCCAATCAATATGGCTGTAGACGAGAGAAAATATAAATCAGAATGGAGTCATATACCACACGATCGTACCAGTGCAGAAACCACGGGCCGGCATTATCTGTCACGAATCGGAACACTACTTGTTGCCCCGGTGTGCCAGTGGAGGTCACGTCTCGGCGGACTGGGTTTTGATAATTGAAGTTTGTGTTGGCCCCTGCGCTTTGAACGACATCGAAAGTATGCTGTGAAATCACATCAGATGATATGTCTAGTCCCTTCAGTTACGTGTGCCTACCCCATGCAGATGGACCGGATGCTGAGAATGCAAACATAAGTGAACACACGCATACAAAAAGACGAATGAGAGCTCACGGGACCGCCATACCCGCTTGTATGTACAGTCAATTCAACAACTTTATTAGGCTCCAAGACATACACGACCCCGTTCGGCAAGAGGTTTGTCGCTTGTTGCGCACCGCTTAGTATCTGTAACAGTACAGGTACCATGGGAGGTATGAACTGAGCCCCGTTCACATAGAATGAACCCCCAATTTCCTTAACGGAGAGATCAATGTTAATATCCGCCTGCCCGTACTTTGGAATGCCTGGCGCGCCCGGATTAATGATTGCGTGCAGATTCTGCTCCAATAAGGGCATCACGCTCGTCGTATTCCTCGTTACCGGGTCTTGATCATAGGGTGTCCCGATGTACCGAAGGATGGCCGAGCTAAGCCCCCCGGCGATGCTCGAGTTGCCCGTGCTCGGCACTGCTCGTATCCAGTAATTGTCGACCGGCTGTGTGGCATTCAAGATGACGGAATAACGTTGCCCGGGAAATATTTGAAGCGAATCTACAAGGAGCGGCTGTGTCTCAATTCCGTCGGCCTCGATGATGGTCAGGTTGTGTCCGTCAATGGAGAACGTGAAGTGAGGATCACAGGACATCGCAACCAAGCGAAACCGGTATCGTTTCCCACATTCGACATTGATCACGGCGAGCTTTGACTCTGCCCCCCCTGGATAACGCCCATGTCCATTGATGAGGATCGAGTCGGCGGAGACACCGTGACTGGTGACCTGGTTCAACATGGGAGCGACGGTATGATACCTTGCAAGCCAAAAATGTGAGAATGACCCAGGAATTATGACAGAAAAAAAGAAGATAGATATACCAGTCCGCAAGGGTGATCACAGTCGTTTCTAGAAAACAACGTGAATATTTACGCGAATAACAGATCTAATGCATTCACTTGCCATCATCCACATCATACCAGTCTTGATAGGGATCATCAGGATCGTAGATGACAAGAGGTCCTCTCAGCCCGTCACACGCTTGCGAAGAGTAATGCGAGTGGTACCAATACGTTCCCGTTTGATCGTTTGCTTCAAATTGGTAAAGGAAGGAACCGTTCTGCGATATTGGGCACTGTGTGACGAACGATGCACCGTCGGCGTAATTGGTACCGTTTTGATAGATTCCATGCCAATGCTGAAAGAAGTGTCAGTACCGCTCAAAGTCACCCTCTTTGGTACGTACCACGCTGGTGCTCAACCACATCTCCGGATCCGTCAGCTCGTTGACTACATTGATTTCGAAACTATCTCCCTATCATAGAACTCGAATCAGACAAACAAAACCATAGTCAATAGACAAACTTTATTAGCCATGATTAGTGGTCCGGGGAAGGTGCCTCCAGCGAGTGTGGTACTAAAACAGGATGAATGGCATGGAAAGCGTGGCCGAATGGGGACCTACGAGCGCAGGAAACCATCTGGAGCGATCATCTTATTGGAGATTGTTAGGTCAGAGGAAGATCCAACAACGTTGGGAGACACTGGTTGTGAGGGGTTGAACGTGTCTCGCGAAACAATGGAGGCCGCATGGCCAATTGACAAAAATGGGCATAGAGACATGAAGAGAAGAGCCTACCACTCAACTGAAGGCTTGGGCAAGGACAGGATAATAAACGGTCAACGAGTGTCGTCGAGGGGGATTCAGCCATTGAGGGCAGGAATTTTATTTGAACTGCATGCCGATATGGACATGCAGGGGAAAAGCTCAGTGGGACCATGAAGTCAAACTATTGTCTGCAGAAGTACGCAAGCGATGCTGCCGTCAGCCCCCGACCCTGCGAGGAAGTTCCGACATGGTCATGGTTCCCGACTCAGATACTTATCGATTAATGCGGCAGAGCGAGCTGCAACTGCCTGCATTCGTTAGCAGGAACTAGGAAAAATGTGAAGTATACCACAAGTTAACGTCTTGTGTGACTTGAGCCGAGCCTGGCCCATGATCATTCAATCATCAATAAGATCCTCAGACAGGATCTCAAACTTGGCAGCAGGTACGTCGAAAAAACTTACTGGATCGGTGAGCGCACAAACTACGACTTACACAAACTTCTTTGTATTATTACTTGATAACTTGCGAAGGGTCTCCTGGCGTCTGCAGGAACCTTATTTCAAGGTTGTTTGGGAAAGGTGATACTGTAAGTTGTTGGTCAAAAAGTTGTTTCATCAATTCCGGCACATACGCTTCCTTTTCCACGTCACGGTATAAGTACATTAGATCTAGTTTGTAATGTCGGATTATCCTTCAGTCTTTCGCACTTCTATGCGTTATGCATCCTCTTCGTACGGTCCTGGGTCCCCGTCGACATTGGATGCAGCAGACATGTCCCCTTTTTCTGTCTCCCTCAAGCCCGACACTCTGTGTAATGTTTCGCCATTGTACGGCTTCTGCGGGCCAGCGAGTGCGGTCTCCGAGCAGGATGGATAGGAAGGAACCAGCGACAGACTGACGAGCCACGATCGCAAGAAACCATCTGGAGCAATCATTTGATTGGAGGTTGTTAGGTCAGTGGAGGATCCAACGACATTGGAGAACAGCCGTGAGGTGTTGGTTGTGCTTGCGAAACTATGGACACAGCAAGGGTGATCGAAAAAAGATGAGCATGATAGACACGCTTCGAAGAGAAGTTAAAATAAAATTACAAGAAATAAAATAGCGCTCGCCTCTTAGCTGGGGACTGGGGCAAGGGAGCATCGGAGGTGGATGGCTCGGATACTCTCCATTCGAACTGGAACGCAATATTTCTACCCACGCCGGTGCTCGACCCGGCGAGGAAAGGTATGGTTTTTCATGTATTCTTGCTTCTCGGTGTCGCGTGCAATGCCGCAGAGCTGGTACACCGCCCATTGAAGATGGCATATCTTGACGCCGCAATGGAATTAACAGCTCTTGTTCCTCGTCGGGAAGTGCCACATATGGGACTGCCACTGCCAGTGAAACCTAAGTTGGCATAGGGTAAATCAGTCTAGCAAGGGTTGGCCGATGCGGCTGTACTTCCAAGCGAGTTTATCAACTGGCCCTTGCAACGTTTCGCATTGATTTGATGGCCCGGTAGATCTCAATGCAGTACGGTTGTCGAGCAGTGGTCTCCCAAATATTTAAGACTCAGCTAGCTTGGTTATGCCGGTGCCAACGTGGGACTGCCAAAGTGCAGGAGCGTGCCTGCAATGGCCTCGCGTTCCCGCACCACTACCTACTTCAAGTTAGTACTCTCTCTCCTTCGAACAGGAAGCCTCCCTCCCTACTCGTGCACCCCACTTTGCAACCAATCTATCCAGGGTCGCGCCCTCGTATCGCCGTAGTTGCCTCTGCGAGTCTGGCCAATTCCCTGATAGGGCTAAAGGATTTGTAGCTGAACCCCTAAATAGACTCGGATACTTGGAGAGCATGACTGCCCGAGCGTACTTCTTCGCATACAGACAAAAGACTCGACACATGCATATTATATATATTCCTATTGATGGTGTATATGACAACTTAGCGGTGAACAATTTAAAACTGGAATATGCAACACTCGAAGGATTGGAAACCCAGATTCAGGAGGTATTTTCGCCTTGGATAATTTGAACTTCGAAGAGCGGAAACGAAAGATCGATGACTTTCCAACCCCTGCCAGTGAGGCCTGAGAGTTCCACGAAAACGTTGAGCAGTAGTGTTAAACAGGCCTGCTCCGCTGCAGCCCCGGGCCCCTCCTTCCAAAGTCGGATCGGGAGTAAATATGTCGCGCAGCCCTAACAGAATGGTAACTCGGTGAGTGGTCAAACGACTTTAAATTTGGTAGTAACAAGTGTTCAGGGCGTAGCCTACATAGTCGATTAGGGTATCTGAGTTAGTCTCGAAGTCTCGACCAAGTGGTAACTAATTCGCTTCGGGCTACCCCAACGGCGCTAACATGTACTAATAGTAATACAGTAGCGAGCGCTGCGGCCTGTCTAATATGTCCGCATACCCAATATACAATAAATAAGTTCAACAAGCAACAATAGTCCAACGAGGTGTCCGAAGAAAGGTTTACCTATAACTATAAATATTTAAGGAACGACATCCAGCATTCGACTGGAGGAAATATAATCAGTTCGGTATTAGCAACGACTCGGATGTTGACAGCCTGTTGCGAGGCGTCTCAGGAGTTTATGCCGCCAAGTTGGGACGGAGTCAACGCATCGTATATCGGGCAGAGGTTGTCCCACGATTCTGTAAATACAGACGGCCATAAGCCGAGAGTGTGCAAGGAGCCGGGGAAGACACTTACGAGGAATCGTGCCGAGATGACCGCTCACACCCGCAGGATTTTCAGCGAACACCACTGCGAAGCCGCTAGAATAAATAGAGCATCAGAAAAATGCGACAGAATGAGAAAGAGAATGCTAACGCTTCTAGATGCCAGTCGATATGGCTGTAGCGAGAAATCAAATGGGTTATGTGTCATAAGCGGATAAGCGATCGTACCAGTGCAAATACCAAGGACCAGCGTTGTCTGTCACGAATCGGAAAACGACCTGTTGCCCTGCTATTCCAGCGGAGACCACATCCCGACGGACAGGATTGTTGTAATTGAATATGCCAGTATCGCCTGCGCTTTGGACAACGTGGAAATTATGCTGTAGAATTGTGTCAGATAAGAGGAACTACTTAGCCGCATGTACTCACTCCGTGCAGGTGGATCGGATGCTATATATACGTGTAAGAAAGATACACGCGAACTTCGGAGACGAAGGAGAACTCACGGGTCCGCCGAAGCCACTAGTATTTACGGTCAACTCGACGACTTTGTTGGGCTCCAAGACATACACGCTCCCGTTCGGCAGGAGGTTGGTCGCTTGTTGCACACCACTGAGAATCTGCAGCAGCACCGGCACCGTCGGAGGACTGAATTGAATCCCATTCACGTAGAATAAACCAGCGATATTCTGAACGGAGAGATCGATATTGATATCCGCCTGCCCGTATCCCGGAACGCCAGGAACCTCCGGATCGATGAGCGCATGCAGGTTCTGCTCTAAGAGGGGGTTCACGCTCGTCGTGTTTCTGGTCTCCGGGTCTTGGTTGGGTGCGCCGCTGTACCGCATAATCGCAGAATTGAGTCCTCCGGAGATGCTTGAATTGCCCGTGTTCGGCACCGCTCGTATCCAATAATTGTCGACCGGCTGCGTGGCATTCAAAATGACAGAGTAACGTTGCCCGGGAAGGATCTGCAGTGAATCTACGAGGAGCGGCTGCGTCTCAACCCCATCAGCCTCGATGACGGTGAAGTTATGTTCATCGATGGAGAACGTGAAATTCGGATCGCAGGACATCGCGACCAATCGGAACCGGTAGCGCTTTCCTTTCTGGACGTTGATAATGGCGAGACCTGACTCTGGTCCTCCGGAATAACGTCCAAGTCCGTTGACGAGAACCGAGTTGGCTGTGACAGCGCCAACGATGTGGTTCAACACGGGAGCGACAGTATGGTACCTTGTACACCATATTTAATAAGAACGATCCGGGAAAAAACAAACAGAGAACATACCAGTCTGCAAGGGTGATCACAGTTGTCTCTGGAAGACAGCATCACTACTAATAATCACCTTCCCAGACGTGGGACTCACCGTCATCTACATCATACGAGTGTGAATAAGGGTCATTGGGGTCGTATATGACGAGAGGTCCTTTCAACCCGTCACATGTCTGAGTGGAGTAGTGCGAGTGGTACCAGTACGTCCCCGTTTGGCCTTTCGCATTGAACTGGTAAAGGAAGGAGTGGTTTTGTGCGATCGGACATTGCGTCACAAACGATGCGCCATCGGCATAGTTTGTACCGTTTTGAAAGATTCCGTGCCAATGCTACAAGGAATTTGAGCGCCGTTGAAATGCCACTCCCTTTAGTACATACTACGCTAGTGCTCAGCCACATCTCTGAGTCCGTCAGTTGATTGACGACATTGATCTCAAAGTTCTCTCCCTTTGATAGACATTCAATCAGTCAAACGAGGAAGTAGGTCACCAAACTCACCTTATTAACCTTGATCAGCGGCCCGGGGAAGGTACCTCCAGCAAGTGTAGCTCTGGAGAACAAGGTGAATGAGAAGTAACGAGCGATCAACAGGCAATTCCGTACGAGCGCGAGAAACCATCTGGAGAAATTATTTGATTAGAGATTTTTAGGGTAGTGTCGGGTCCAACGACATTGGAGGACTGTTGTGAAGGATCGGAGGTGTTTCTCGAAACAATGTATGCGCCATGGGTGACCGCAAAAAGCGAACACATAAAAATGAGGGGAAGAATCATTACGAAAATTCAAATAACGCCTGCCGCCCACGGGAGGCTCGAGAAAGGACAGTAAGATGAACAGTCAATGGACACCGGGGTAATCGAGGATAGAGAAAGTTTTCCTTTTGGCTCCCTTTTATGCAGGCAATACGTCAGTGAGACTGTGAACCGGACATGCATCTCCGTCTTCTGAATTGACTTGCCATTGTTCGGCCTGAGGAACAGCATAGGTCGTGATTCCCGACGTCGACTGCAATGCAGAGCCCACCGCCACACTGCCATTCATTGGTAGCGACACATAGCGAAGATGTCGAGACAGCTTAACTCCGCATGTTAAGTTATCACTTCTTGTTCCTGGGACTTGTGCCAAATCTATGATCGAGTCCCGTACAGACGATCTGAGACTCGTAGTCAGTACTTCAGCCATGTCCTAGGATCTCAAGATACTCGCTGCCGGGGATTCAGCCGCTGCAGCCTATTCGTCACTAATCGTCAGTACAGTATGCTGAGCAGGAGTCAAATGGTATGTACTGTTGCATCCAAGTTGTGAACAATTCAGCAAGCAGCTCTGTGATTGATGGCTGTACCAAGTGAGTTACGACCCGGGCCTTGCGATGTACCGTATTACTTTCTGATGCTCAGCGGATTGTAGCGTTGTCGACTGGCACGTCACGTTCCTCAGGCTCCTAATATTGGCACGTCACTGATCTGTGACCCGCCTGGCGAGCGGTTTATCAGTAATGTATAGCAGACTCGTGGTATTCGTTCATACCTCGAATCGGAATGTTTGTGTCGAAACTGGCAGCCTTGTTACATGCAAATCAAATGAGCTCGTGGGCCTATTAAAAGTCGATTATTGGTAGTATATCGGGGAGCAAGGGATTCCAAGGAACCTCGAGCTCGAGCAGCAGGAACATTTGATGCTATCGCCTCTCCATTACCATCACGGTGCCTATCGACTCACAGCATCCCGCCGCAGCCATTCCTGTACGCGAAATGCTTACCCTAATTGCGGCTGAATTAGGGGCGCGTAGACGCCTTTGCCCCACCGGAGAATATGGTTACCGCCAATTGCTCCATCATGACCAGTGTACCTCCATCACTGTGCTGAATGCTTGCGGGGTTGACACGCGAACACTTCGGAGTATAACCCCTTTCTGCACAAATGACACATCAACTTTGGTTGCCAGAGAATCAATGAAATACTTTTACTCTACCACTGAGTGCGAACTTGAAGCGGAACAAGTTGAAGACGTGTGAATTTTCTGACACGAATGTGCGAGTGCCACCCCTGGCAATTATTATTCAAATTTCAAATTTTAGACTTGCATCCAAGTGTTCTAGTATGGCGATTCAGGACAAAGTCTTAACCTGAGAGCAAAAAATATGGTCGCAAATTGACGGATCACGTGATCATGTATAATATTGAACAAGCTTACGCGAATCGCGATGTTCTCAACAATGACCACGAAAAGTGTACAAGCTAATACTGCAACTTTCAGTAGCACATCCCCGACTACCCTGCTTTTTGCTACATCCAAAGCCAAGCAGTTTACTGATTTCTCAAAACCCCACAAAAATGAGGCGTTCGTGCGATTGCGAAACTCAACGCTCTGCCTCGTTCTGCTCGTTCTGCTCACATACTTGCTTCCCGTCCCATCACTGTGGACTGCTCTCAGTGTCGTTCGCAGACACGGTAGCATCAATACTTTCTGGGTGATTTGCGCTGTCGGTATGTCATCGTGCGGAGTCGACGTTGAATGTCAAAATTGATACGGTTTTCTTTTCTTTCTACCAGAGGTCGCGCTGTCGGGTTTACTTGCACTGAATCTCGTCCAAGCTACCATCGCGATACAATATCCACGAAGTCCACTTCCTCCCGTTCCTTCAACGCCCGCTAAAGGTCTGCCAACCCCTCCAGGTCAGAAAAAGCGGCGGACGACCCTACCTCCTAATGTGAGCATTCCTTGGCTGTTTTCTTGACCTTCGTGTCGATGCTAACGCTGGTGCGTTGTGTTCGCTTCGATAGACGAGTCCGCAGATGCAGCGTTCCTTTAGTTCGTCGTATGCTCTTTCACCCGTTTCGTCACCTTCCCGGACGCTACATTACTCGATGCCTGTTTCACCGTCGCCGTTTGGTGCATCCCTTGGAGCGTCTACGGGCTCTGCGCCGTCGACACCCTCGCCCTCTCTTGCTGCATACCATGGAAAACATCCTCCTTCACTCGGTCGTGCGTGTCTTGTCTTTTATAGTATCAAGGTGGGCGATCTTCATTGTGTTGATCCGTGTTGCAGGTGCCTTCAACAGTTCAACGCTTAGTCTGTTGACGGGCGATTCTGATGATGATTTGTGATGCCGATTATTGGTGTCACCCGTTGCCTGCCTTGCCTCATTGGTGCATTTATCGAGCATATATTCGCAGTGTCAAATATTGAACGTTTGTTATAATGACCAACATTCTTCTGGTGGCGCATCGATCGTTCTGCGCTTGGCGACTCTTACCTAACGCTATGTTCAGTCTAGTTGCATCAGCTTCCGCAAGTTCGTCTTGTTGAGTCGGGCCTCGGGAGGAGGATGCTGCTTTCACGCGTATCCCTACTCAGTTCCTGACGACTTATTCACCTCTTAGGTGCGGTTGTCGACTTGTATTATCATTCTCCACTTCTGGAAGCAATTCAACATCGTATTCCCTCCGAGCGCATTCTTTTCGTTGAGAGTGGTCATAGTTCTCCTCACCAGATGGCTTGTTGATACGCTGTCTGCGGCTGCCAGGGTCCAGATTACTTGTCGAAAAACGACAAGCAACCTGCGACAGGCGGTTCCGACAATCAGTCTGTTGAAAGTTGTCATTCCGACTTCCCACTGGCTCTTCGGCAGTGAATCATGTCGAAATCCAAGGATGCCGGCGATGGGCCGGGCCAACGGATTGGTCTCATGATCAGGGTCAATGGCTAGCACGGAGCCACGTGGCTCGAGGGTGAGGTGGCCAGGTGGAAGGAAGTCTCCTCGGTTGCGCGGCTGCTTTGAAGTATGATGACATAACGAACAAGAGGGGGTTCACCACGTTCACTGACAGTCACCATCTCGAGCTTGTTATGGCCCCGTGGTCGAATTGGGATCCTTTGTATCGAGGCAGCCAAGTACTTCTTCACGTGGTCGTTGACGTCAGTGACTAAATTGTCAGACTTCCAGCTTCGGTGCTCAAAGACCTGATGATCACTTCTTCAGTCTAAATGATTCTTAATAACAGGTGTTACTCGTTGACCCACTCGCTCGTCCGGGGCCAGCCTCCAGGGACAAAGGACGGCGCAACTCCTATCACGGGCGTTGCCAACGTACCCTGAACCACGTGGGCTCGACAAGATCTCTTGTTCAGGTGAATGGTGTAATCACTCTACCCTGAACACCGCGTGACTGTTACGAGAGTATGGAGCAAGGATGCTGTATTTGCGCTTCTTGCCATCGACATTGACAAAGGCGAGGCCCACAGGTAGCTGATGGCGGCTCGGAGATCAAGGGTCTCACTTTCTAGGAAGCTGATGATCATAGAATGTTGCATTTCTCGCTCCCCTTCAGAACACTCTTACGTCGATGGCATGCTGACACGTGTCGGCGGCCCCTCACAGCATGTTCGGGAGTATATGTCCCTTCTGCCTATCCAGGTAACACTTTACGGTCATGTACACCGGATGACATCATGCATTACGGTACTCTTTCCTTAGTGTTGGGACTTTTGTACAGGGAATCAAGTGCAGGACGCACAACCCCCCTTCGCATCCTGCCTCCTCTTCCGATGGCACTTTGATGGACGGACTCACCTTGAAAGACTTCTGGGTGTCCCGCATCACAGCCTTCAATTCATGTAGGCCCATTGCAGTGTCTTCTATAATGTCGTACTGACAACATTCTACACAGGTTCTGCGTTAATCCTCCTGGTGTGGGATTGGCTCATCTGTCTTGACGAGGAAATCACTTGGGTATGGCCGTGCGTGTGTCCGGGAACTCTTTCATTTTCGTCCGACTTATTTCTCACTCGTTTTGGTGCTACAGTCAGTCCAACTCAGCGATATATAAATGGTTGTATCTCATCTGTCGTTACGTCGCTCTTGGTTGTCAACTGTGCGTGTAAATGCCATTCATCGTGTCGGTCGCAGGCGAGCTCTTTGTGAACAGATTCGATGTCCTGTTTGTTCGGAGAATGGAACAGTATGTTCCAGTACCACCCTCAGCTTGCCGAATGTGGTTGGCCTACCAAGGTATCGTCGTGGAAGTATTCCTGGGACTAGTCGAGGCATTGCTCATGATCAAAAGTAACCATCTTCTCTTCTTGAACCTTTTTTTCCCCAATTCCAAGTGTGATGCGCATCTTACAGTTTACGCGCTATGGGGCCGCAATAGACGGATATTCGTCGTGCTCGTTTTCTTCATGGTTGTCGAGGTTTCCAGTTCTATTATCAGCACCACGTTCGCCATAGGAGACACAGTCTTTAATCAACTGTGTCTCTTCAAAAAACCTCTCTTCATGTTTTTCATGTAATTTATCCTTGTTCATCTGCCGACAAACGGACTTGGAGCTCATCGTATCTGCAGCGTCGCTGCATTGACCACGCAACTCTCTATCATCATCCTCATGATTTACAAAAAATCTCCGTGGCGCTCTCCACAACGGCCTTGCATAGTCACGTCTGTAATAAGAGAGGGTAATGTTGTATCATTTACGATCTGTGGTAGGTCTTTCGCCCTTTTTTCAAGTTCTCTGGCCCCTGGTTTATATTCCGCTCTGCGACGGGTGGTTGATCATTCTGAAAGCATTGCTCACCGTGTACCTTTTGCTCGACACTGAATACGGCGACATCATGTTCTAGTACGTCATGTTCCTCGTCCGTATTTTGGTCGCTTCACTCGTTTCCTTTCATGACAGCTGGATTTTATCGATTCTTTCTGTGTGCGTGAGTAGACTTGCGTCCTCGTCACGACACACTTCACACGAATGTCGGATTTCTTTTCGCAGGGATGCAGACTGGTTCTCAGCGTGCACCGATTCTACCATTCTTCCAATCACGAGGAAATGTCCATCGTGGACGAAGTGTTCTTCACGTCAATATGTGTCATCGAACAGGCACCTGATGTCTCGGCGTGAGGAATGAAACAATCCAGTGACTGTGACTGTCCGATACGGGGGGGGACCTGGTAGGGTGGGACTCGGGAGGAAAGGAAGCTGATTATAAGTTTGACATGCCTGACCAAACGTCGTGCCTCGTGTTCGTCGGATCGGGCACGTCAAACGAATGCCTAACCGCACCCTATTGGCTTGCATAATAAGTACCAAGGGGATGGGATTGGACAGATGAAGGAGGCTACAAATATTGATATCCCTAGTCGTTTCATGTTTTTTTTTTTCTTTTGGGTTTGTTATTAGGGAGATGCTGTCGTTCGTCCTTGACACTGCATGGTTAGAATCTTGTTGCGTACTGGCTAATACAGTTTTTCGCGAATCACAAGCACCGGGTCGTAAATTTAGAGATTGATAGCGAGATCCTGGAACATAGTGACAGCCTGAGGATTTTAACCCCTGCCAGGCTGAACTGCCACCGACTGACAGGTGGCAAGCGAGGCGATCATCGCACTTCCACTGAACTTTGTTTCCCCTTTGACGTAGGGGCGCGCCGACTCAGACTCGGAGTCCTGGACAATGTGAGCTATCAATTGTATGTACTTTGTAGTAGTACCTTCAGTGACCATCTTTCAAATTGCTTACTCAGTCGGAGATGATGATATGATAACAGTAAGCTTCCCACGCTCGACACTAACAGCCCGCGAGCAAGTTGATCGGCGAGCGGGCGGGCTGAAACAATCTGAAACATTCGCTCGATTACTTACCAGGTGACTGTCGCAACATGACTACTTTCAAGAGTTTGGGTCCTAGGCTATAAGTATTTGACTGCAAATTCTTGGCAGCAGTAATTTGAATTTCCCTGTCGGACGCTGCGGAGCAACTTCACATTTCAAATACCTTCATACGATATCCCCCAACTACGCCGACTGCTACATTAATAGGGGAAAAACGTCGACAGGCTGGCGTCCCGTTGAACCACACTGCATGAATGTACAAGTTCCCAACATTTCGCCAAGTGGTGCTCAGATATTCCGTTCAAGCGAGTATCTTGCCAGTGAGTACCCAGTCGTATGCTTGTTGTCTGATCGTCCAGAGCAGTCCCTGAACGTTTTTTTTAGTTGCCACCCTGTCGGTCACCATCTGGGACGGACTCCTCACGTTCGACGATGAGGTCGATTTTATTTGGCCGTGCGTCTCGTGTCCTTTCATGCGGAACGTGATTTTCGGCGTTGCGTACTAATATTACTGACCAGGATGCCACACACGGCGCACGTCAAGTGGTTGTATCTATTCACGAAATACTTTTCGCTGACATTGCAAACGCAAGTGCTCTGCTCTCTTGTTTTGGAATGGATGGATGGATCTGACTCGCCGAGGCTTTTGTTTTCTAGTTTGGTGCTCTGGGCGGAGGTGGGCTACCTCGGGAACCACACGTGGTCGCTTCAGAGTTGTCGGACGTATCGAACGCTCGAGATGGTCGCGATCGCCCTGATCATGCTGTCGTTTGATATTGTGTTGCTTCTCCGAAGTATGTTACTTTCCCCGACCTTTTTTTGGATGAGTCACTCCCTTTCTGACGACCACGACTTGATACGACGCGACCAGTCTTTGCGCTGTATGGGCGGCACAAGTGGAGCTGCGCTTTTGCATCGTTTGTCGTAATGGCGGAGGTAGTGTCGACGGCTACGTCCATGGCGATCATTATCCCCTTGTCGATGTACGACCCTTTGTGTGGGTTGATCAATCCACCGCGGGCGATGTTGTTGTACGTCATCGGTACGCTCGTGTCGCAAACGATCTTGCTGTGGATGGCGTATCGCAAACGTGAGCGCACCGTCCGCGCGAGGCATTCGATTGTCTGTGTGACCATCCGTGATGGTGTCGTGGCTTTTGTGCTTATCGTTGGTGAGCGATATTCAGTTAACATCTCGTGCGTATCTTCGAAATGTGCTGAGTCGAAAATTCGCGCACAGTATTTTTCGTGCTTCTGTTCGTTTGCGTACTCTACAACAGCCCTATGACGAGTCTGACAATCTAGTACGTCACCTCGTTACGCCTCTCGTCCTCTGACATAGTTATTGACACATCTGTGAACAGCTGGCTACCGATGTGTGTTTCTGTGGCCGTACGTCGTCTTTTTTTCATCCAGTTGACCCTTCAGTCACTCATGGACATTCGGGCACTCACGTTACTCATCTCTCACTCGCAAACTCTCCGTATACAGACGTCTCACATTATCCTGAATATCCAACGGGCAAACAACGTCGATCCCACGCAGCAATTCACGACCGATGCTTGGGGGATGGATACGAGTGCAGATTCGTACTATATCCCTGACGTGCCACCAGCTCGACATCGTTTGGCATGGTAATACGTTGTGTGTGCATAATCACGGATTTATCATACCGCACCATCGCCGTGGCGTTATAATGGCTATCCTCGTGTCACAGCGCCTGCCCTGGATTCATCACGATCTGGCAGACAAACCAAAAAAGCTGGGCCACGATATTAATGATTGTATTACTTGGGTAGATGGTATCCTCAGGCTGCCGAATCTGGACATTCACACTGGCAGTAGTATGATTATCGGAAGTGTATTATTTACTCGTTTTTTTAATTTATCTTTGTATGTATACACAGATCAATCGATCACTGCGATCTCGGGGAAGTGGGGATGCTCCTTCCTATCCTTTGATGCAAAGCCATACGGAACTTGATTTTTATTGTGCATTAGGATGCCACACAGGTCCTACGTCAAGTGGATGTTTTTCTTTACGAAATGCTTTTCGCTCGTCATGCAGATGTGAGTGCCAGTGTCCGCCTGCTTCACCATCGCTGTGAAGTTGTGAACCTGACTGTCGATATTTAGCGCGGTGCTTTGAACTGAAGTGGGATACCTTGCAATCCACCCCATGTCCCTTTATGATTGTCGAATGTATCGTGCCATCCAGATGGTTTCGATCGGATTACTGTCACTTTCCTTGGACTTCATCTTGCTTGTCCGAAGTGCGTTCCTTTCAGTTTCGGATGTTCCCCCCCTCTGACAACACTATCAGTCTATGCTCTGCATGCACGGAATTTGTGGAGTTGCCTGTTTGCATCGTGCGCTATCCTGACAGAAATCGTGCCGGTGTTGGCAGCTACCTCTCTCTCGATGGTCATTCCCATATCCGAAGTACCACCCAGCTTGCATACTGATCCAGTCGCCATCAGCGATATTGGTGTATGCCCTCGGTACGATGGTATCGCAGACCATCCTGCTGTGGATGGCGTATCTCAAGTTATCCAAACAAGGCATTCCATCGTCTGCGTCACCATCTGCGACAGTATCATGGCGTTCGTATGTATTGCTGGTGAGCTAACCAACTATTCATTTGTGTTTCGAATGGAAGAGCTGAGTGAAGATGCGCTCGCAAAGCGTTTTTCTTGCTGCTATTCATACTTGTGCTCTACAACAGCCCTGTCGCGAGTCTGACCATCTTCAAGGGAGGTTCTCCTCGCCTGATGAGTCCCATGCTCAAATCTATGCCCCCTCATCGATCATCAGTTCATCATTCCAACAAAACAACATCACGAGTTCTTACGGCCATCATATCCGAGCACTAAGCGTGGGCACTGTTTCTCAGCCGATCGGAATGGTCATTTCAAAGCCACTCGATCGAATAAACCTAACTAACGCCTTACTAACCAATTGTGAGTCTCGATCGCCGTCAGGAAGGGTACGGACGTACCTAGTTCCTGTCAATTGATCGTTACGAAGGTACCACTTCATTCAGTGCGGGTATCAGGAACTGCAATGACCCCCGAGTCAATCGAAGCCTCAGTGCCAAACTTAAAGGTTCTCCCAGGCCAGCCCGACCCTGCGCGTCGACGGGATCTCCCCTCTGTTCCAAAATGGACTGAATAGTGCGGTCGGCGTATTAAAACAAGAGTATAACTCGCGAATCCTAAAGAAAAAATCGGACTTGTAGTACCGCAAACAGGGCAGTCAGATATGGCGCGTCCGGGTCGAGGCAATGATTATTGTGTCCGATGCCAGCGACTTGGTCTGGGAATAACTACGGGATGACTGGCGTTATTTACTACCGCAGACATACCCTCGATTCGTTCTGGCGCCTTCAGACCTCGGGCTTTCACAGCGAGTTCGGCAGCACTAGACAAACGCCCATCAATGTCCTCCTAAGACGATCTATCTGCTGGTTGCAGAGTAGACGGGTACTTACTCCGACGGAAAAGTAGTGTCAGGATGGATTAGTACTGACACAATGTGGCTAAAATCGAAATCAGAAAAGATGCTGCTGACCATCTGCAAGACCTCCAAAGTAACACGTTAGAGCCTTCAGTTTGCTGCCCGTCCACTCCTCCTCCACCTCTACCATTTCCGCAGAATCCTGGTTCACCGACGGTGTGCCGGTCGTTACTACTAGCGCCGATATCTCCTCAAGATTCATATTTCGAGGTAAATAGTAAGCCACGTTATGGGTGATTTTTCGAGTAAGATGGAAGAGATCAACACCGTGAACCGGCTTCACGCTTGCAAGACTGAATTCCGGGTGACATTCAGGAGAGCCGTCGGTCTGCTCGCCAACGAGTTGGACGTCGTTTCCTTGTAGCAGATAGTCTGGACCTCCCCAAGGGGGACTGAGAAAGACGACGTCGATCTGTCGTTTCTCGGCCGACCGAGAAGACATGTGGGAGTGTGCGAACGAGATATAGTCAGCCAGGATGAATTCAATGCGGTCGGCGACGCCGTATATGACTGCGTTGTGTCTCGCGAGGGCCAAGCGTACAGGAGATATGTCCAGTGCAATCACTTTGCAAGTAGGATGCACGTCAGGTATGCGTGAAAAAAGATTCAGGACGCGTCCTCACCATGCTCGCACGTCTTGGCAAACGCGATGGCATTTCCACCGACACCGCAAAAGGCGTCCAGGATCGTATCGCACCGACACCGTTCTGCGATCTGGTTCGCGATCAGCTCTGGCGTGATGCTGTACCACCCTTCCTCGTCCAGCAAGCAACCTTCGTCATAGAGGGAGAAATAGCGTTTTCGCTGGGAGAAGTCTGTAGAGTAAACGATGAGAACGTACTGGGTGGAGGAGGGGTTCCATACATTTTTGCAGGTGTGAGGGGACTTGGGAGGCGGTTTCGTAGCGGGGTACAAGCCCCGTGGCATCGTATGCGTGCCACTGTGTACCAAGCACTCCAATCTGAGGGGAGTTGCCCCCGTCAGTAGGAAGGTCCGCCGCCTTCGCACTCGTGGTGAGCGTTGTCGTGTTGCATTGGCTGGGCGTTCCTTCGGCGACGTTTTGCGATGAATCCGACGCTGGATTCTGCTGGAACGCCAGCTTGGTGAAACGAGATAAACCTGACAACTTGTTTTTAGTTTGTTTGCCCATACATGAACTTGGAAGTGTTTGTAGTTGGCGCGGAGTTACTACATTGTACAACCTCCACCACCATGACTAGGCAACGTTCGCGACCTTCTCAAAGTCATTCCAATATCGACTGTACAGCGATCAAGATCATTTTGAAACGATGGTCGGATGGTCTACTCTTGAATCTGGTCTGCGACCTGTATTTTGATTCACGCCGATGACGTTGTTGTATGGGGCCACCCATATAAAAGGTGATGATTTCCTCGCCCTTCCTCGTCCCCTCAAGCCCGGCGGTTCCTCAAGTCCATCTCGACTCTCGCGTACTCAAGATGTTCGCCGTCTCGTTGACGTCTCTTGTTTTCCTTCTCTTGGTTGTCCGTTCGTTGGACGCGCTTTCTCTTGCGTCTGACCCTCGCTCTCGGGTTCGCGCGAGATCTGACGGTTCCGATTCCCCGCGTGTCATCGATGCTACCAACGGCGAACTGGTGATCGCGAACAAGATGATTGCTCCCGACGGATGGCTCCGAAGGTCGGTTGGTTTCTTTTTGCATTGCACCTCGTATTGACGTACGTCCACAGTGCTTCCCTGGCCGGTGGTACCTTCCCTGGTCCCCTTATCAAGGCGCAAAAGGTTCGTGACTCACCGGTGATCTTGTTATGTATCCATGACAAGTGGGGTGCGACAACAGGGCCAGGATTTTTCCATCAACGTCATCAACAATCTCAAAGACACCACCATGGAATTGACGACTACGATTGTGAGTTCATAGGATGTCTGCTTCGTGTTTGTTTTCTGAAAGGGCCTTTGCCTTAGCATTGGCACGGAATAGCTCAGAACAGGTCTAACTGGGCCGACGGCGTTGCTTTCATTACTCAATGCCCGATCGTACCCGGCGAAAATTTTCACTATCGATTCAATCCTGGAAATCAATCGGGCACTTACTGGTATCACTCTCATCATGCATTGCAATACTGCGACGGAGTCCGGGGCCCGTTGATAATCTACGACCCTCAAGATCCCCATGCCCATCTGTACGACGTTGATGATGGTTTGTATATCTTCTAAATATTTGGTTTGCCTACCTTACTGATCTTGTTTTCACAGAGAACACGGTCATAACACTTGCGGATTGGTGCGTTGCGCATAAGATAATACTCTGGAATTTTGCTCTTACATGACTCACTCACAGGTGGCATATACCCGCTTCGCAGCTCAATTTGCCCTACACTTCCAACGCAACCATCATCAACGGAAAAGGACGCCATTCGGATGGTCCCCAAACCCCTCTTTCAGTTGTCAACGTAGAACATGGCAAACGCTACCGCTTCCGTATCGTCGGTTCATCCTGTGACTCGTGGTTCAACTTCACTATCCACGGCCATCCAATGACGATCATCGAAGTCGACGGTGTGGAGACGGCTCCAGAGAAAGTCGATTGGCTCCCGGTTCTTGCTGGGCAGCGATACTCTGTCGTGATTACCGCTAATCAACCAGTTAACAACTACTGGATACGTGCATTGCCTAGTCGCGGCAACCAAACGTTCATCAATGGGCTGAACTCGGCGATTTTACGTTACACTGGTGCATCGGCTCAGGAACCAACGACTACCCCGGGACGGGTGATTGCACACTTTGAAGAGAGTCGACTGCGTCCTCTTGAGACCATCCCTGCTCCCGGCGGCTCTGAAATAGGCAAAGCAGATGTTGCCCTCAACATTTTGGCCACATACAGCAACGACATCTTCTCAATGAACGGAGTTCGCTTCAAGGCCCCGCCAGCACCCGTCCTTCTTCAGATGCTAAGCGGCGCTCGTCATCCCTCAGAATTTCTCCCCAGCGGCAGCGTTTACGAATTACCCAGGAATAAGGTTATTGAAATCAGTATACCCGCAAACGAACTGACGCCTGGAGGTGCCATTGGTGGCCCGGTCAGTAACTTCCGAGGATAAATTTGTTCCAATCATTTACTGAGATCCATTACAGCACGGCATGCATCTCCATGGCGTGAGTCTCTCTTTCTACTGACCGTAGTGACTGCTGAGGGACAATGCAGCACTCCTTCCATGTGATTCGCACGTCCACCAACAGCACGCTGAATTTTGACAATCCTCTGAGACGAGATACCGTTTCGATGGGCTCGCAAGCCCAGAATTCCAACACCACGATACGGTTCACGACGAATAATCCTGGCCCGTGGATTTTCCATTGGTGAGTATCGGTTGACAGATTCTAACGACCTATCCTGAGACCTTCTCAGTCATATTGATTATCATCTACATCAGTACGTATCTTGGTTGATTCTTTTCATTCGTTGACCCCTTGGTGTTCAGCGGATTTGCTGTGGTGTTTGCGGAGGCGCCTGATGAGACTGTCATACAACAGAACAGCGTCTTGCCGAGTGCGTGGTCTCTAATTTTGGCTAGCTTTTTCTAAACTGCAATCGATGGTGATGTACAGGTAGCTGGAACGAGCTGTGCCCGACAAAGATGCAGGAGGCCGCGGCGCTTTTCAATACGACGGGCCGGTTCGACTTTGCTTCGCTCAATCTGAGTTCTTCTACAACGACGAGCAGTTCCGTGGCTGGATCGGGTACGGCTCTGGCGGTCTTGGTATCCAGCACAGCAGCTTCCCCTTTGACCGCTGCTCCTACGATGGCTAGCTCGTTGTCCAACCCGCCCATCCTGGCAACGCCTTCCCCTGAGGACCCTAGCACCGAGCCGCCGGTGTTCAGTTCGCCAATTAACACTCTTATCGTCAACACAATGAGCTCCGATACGGACTTGCGCACGGCCGGGGTGTTTGCGTTCTCCAATGCAGCCAGCCTCAACACGCCTTCCCCTACGGACATTAACGCCAAGCCGCCGACCTTCAGCTCGCTGCCCGATGCACTCGGCTTTAACAAAACGAGTTCGTATACGGACGTTAGCACGATGCCTCCGACGTTTAGTTCGTTGTCCAGCTGGTCATACTAAGAAGATTCTGTCGTGCCTCGATTATTCGTCTCCTGCTATTAACTGTTTTCTACAGTGTTATGCACTACGCATATTATTTTTATTTTTATTATTATGTTCCGATCCAAAACTACATTCTCTATATCATCATGCTATCATACCCTAGAACTGCCACCATTCCACATTCCGACTTGTCTGCCAACCACCCTCACAATCGGTTGGCTTTCCTGTATAGACTTATAAGATACCATAACCCTACCAACATTCCTGGCCCTGGGTGTGACCAGCGCGAGCAAGCGGGACTTGTCACCGCAGTTCCTGGAACTTCGTGTTTGCATTCGAGGGCGGCAGTACGAGCCACTGATGAGTATTATAAACCCCTAGGATTAGGGTCCAGGAACTTACTCTTATTTGAAGTGCGTGCTTCCTTATTCCAGCTGCTCGCACCTGAAATTTGTGCACCATAGCCACTTGCTAATCCCACGAGCAAAAAAAAAAGACAATCTAGGATATTATGGTGGAGCTCACCACCCGCAGTTGTCCCGGACGGGCCTGGCAATTGATGAAACTCTAACAAACGGCAGTACTCATTTCCCTGATTTCTTATCAGCCGCCCGCGCTCATGTCGCTTGGTACAATCTCCCCCTATTCTTTAATTCAATCTCAGAGACGTGTCAGGCACTCTCTCGTTCTCCTTATAATATTCTGTCGTCGATGGGACGATCTACATGAGAATGGATTATGGGACTTGGTGGTGGGCCCCGGCGTATCCTGGCAGGGTTTCATCGATTACCGATTACCATGGGACCGTGTGACTTTGGTCATTGGGACTGGAGGCCATTACAGCAGCCTCCCTAGCGCAACTTTCAAAACGGGCCCGACTCACCGACATACCACTCACCGACACTGACGATCTGGACCTGGCCCTGGCCCCATACAATGATGTGCATCCTTCCTTGAGGACCTTTTCTTCGTTGTGCGACCTTACGTCAAAGACAGGTGGGGTTGGGGGGGAGTAGAAGCTTTGGTCAGCGTTGAGACCCAGTGGGACTAGACTGAGGCAGTATAATATAAAGTTACATACCTGCGCCTCTGCATGGAGCCGACTTTGGTCGGTTCCGACTATGTACATAACCGACGGACTATCTGGTTCTTGTCCACATGCTTGCGAAGTTTCTTTTTATCATGGGCATTAATTCAATGCTGGAAGCATTATCCGGCAATTAGAATGGTGCTAGCAGGCTGAGGCGGTACAACGGGTTACGGCTGTCTGCGACCTTGAAACGGCTCCAACTGCCAACCAACCAACCGGTTCTCCGGTGGTGCTGGGTCCGTCGTTCGTGGGAGGTATGAGGATAGGGATGGAGTGGCATGTACTACGGCGGTACAACAGCTCAAGTCTTTTGCATGGCGTCGACTCGCTCACCTGAGTTAGTGACTATCGAGTATCGACCGACTTCGAATAGTCGCCAAGGGCCTAGTCACGGGGCCTAGGCTGCCAAAGTCCGACATGAACGTTTGAACGTTGCCTGAGGGAATTCTTTTTCTGCGCAAACATGCGCTCATCAAACTTTGGGCAGTTCGCCGTTGATCGATTTGTGCTTGATGGAGATATGTATATGATATTGGATGGCACCGTTCATAACCCAGAACCACAGGGGCAGATGGGCGCTGGCTTGGGGTGGCAACGACCTATTTTGTGTCGGTCCAGGGATCACGGATAATGTGGAGGTAAATTTCACACGATGCTGTGTCTAGCGGGGTTGACAAGGCCGTCCATTAAGGTGCCAAGTACGTGACGTGGCGGAGTCAAACCGGTGACAGATGGATCTGAAGGCTTCGGCGGCGACGACTCGGTATCGACTTCTTTTACTACATCGATCACCCAGCAAACTGTTGGGATTTGTTGCCCATCGAGTCCGTGTGCCAGTCAGCGCTGCGCCCCGTTTGAAGGCCTGGGAAAACGAGAAATGACTGAATCAGCCAAGCCGCCGCCCAGGTCAGTTCATCCACATTAGTTCCACCGCGTTGCATCGTAAGTTACTACATACTAGGGGCCACCAGCTTAATACTAGACCCGCTGCGATCTGAGATCGGCGGTACCATTAATATGCACGGCCGCATCATATGTACCCAAACAAAATGGAGCTAACCGCCGTGCCGCAGGATTGGCTGCGGGATACTTATGCCGGACTGCCAGTGCTCGTGTAGTCTTTTCACGCAGACTGGCCTCGTCGCAATATTCAAGACACTATGAACGTTCGGACAACTTCGTCCATGTATTCACATTCCAGAATTCAGAGAGTGCTGAGGCAATAAAGTGAATCATAGGCACGTCACAGCCGCTGTGATCGCGCGCGTCGCTTACCTTATCTGCCGTCATGGACTCGTCAGTCTGCATTTCCTCTCTATTCAGTGAAACAAAAACGGTCTAGGCCATTCTTTCCTTTCCAGATTACGGGACTACTATCGCCCCGTATGGTTGTACGTACACTCTAGCGGCGGCGCTGCCTCGCGAGGCATTTACCAGCATAGCATAAAGCTAGAGTTGCGGCAACAGAAGGCTGGACCCCCGAATTCCTGTCACTGATCAGAACAGTTCCTGAGGCCAGTCTGCGCCAGCAGCATCAAACCTTGGCCTGCCCCTTTATAAAAGAAAACAACGTATTGGTTGAACTTGGTTCACCCCTAGCAGTTCACGTTTTCCTCCCGGATGCTCTCACTGTCTATCCTTACGTCTTCGTTATTTGCCCTCTCCAATGCGTGGAGGTTCCCCACTTTTCTGGACTCTGGACCAGCTCCATTCGAAGAGCTAGTTGCGGGGCCGGTGAACGTGCTGGGTCCTGTGAGCGACCTGAATATCGTGAACCAATTTATCGCGCCAGATGGGTTCAACCGTTCGTAAGTTATCTGTCTTTTCGCAATATGCTCCGCTCCTGACCATTTGTAGAGCGACCCTGGCCAATGGTGTCTTCCCTGGCCCATTAATCCAGGCAAACAAGGTGACGTTTTACGATAATATTTGGATTGGTGTTTGTAATTATATGCCTTCCCAGCACGATGACTTTGTCCTCAGAGTTTTCAATCAGCTCACGGACACCAGTCAGGTTGTGGAAACTAGCATCGTAAGTGTTGTGTCAGAACCCGCACACTCGATCTTCACTACTTTCCA
>JBBPOS010000211.1:0-47753 GCA_038091575.1 Leccinum subgranulosum
CAGCAAATGTTGGGTCTCGTGGTCCGGGCAATAACTCGAGCGTTTGTGCACGGTGCCTTTTTATCCACGTTCTCCTCCCATCTGAAATTCGACACCGAATTCAAAGTATCTGTTGTGGTGCGTCCAAAGTGAGAAACGTGCTTGAACTCGCTTTTGATCCATACTTCACAGTCGGAGGTACCTATCTTTGATGAAATCAATGCTGTAGCATCCTCCCATGCTATGGTCCACATGGGCTCTCTCTCCAAGTTGTGCTCCAGATGCATATCTCTATATGTAGACTACCGCGCCAAACTTGCCCTCCCACCAGTCCACGAGGCGTTCAATGCCCTGGAGACCATGAACAATTCGTCAAGGAATTGTGCGACGACATATGGTCCAGCGTGCTTGTGTCAACGCACCCCGTGCAACGGGCAAAGAAAGCCTTTGCCCTGAGTGCGATCGAGCAGCTGGTCCCCGTTCTGAGCCCGACGACAATTCAATCGATTATCTTGCCGTTTTGTACCCCGTAAGCAGAACAACTAGAGTGTGCCATGATCGCTGATACCCCGTTTTCAGGCATTTGTCGGAATATATGCACCGTGGTGAATTCGAGTCCGCTCACAGCGTTGTGCTGGCGGTCTTTTCTTCGCGGTCAAAGCGGATCGTTCAGAACGCGTCTGCGAGTCTGGATGATCGACTCGTGCTGGATTCGGCGTTCATTGAGAGAATGGTGCCGTTTTATCTCGAGTGCCTGCTGGAGGTAGGTGCCGCATTTCAACGCATCTCTGTACGAATCTGATGAATGCATAGAATTCTTCCGATGGGAGGTTGACTCTGACGCAACTGCGTCTCGCGTTCGCTGTTCTTGTCAAGAGTGCATCTCTGACACGGGATCCCGCGCTCGCGTGGCTGTGTATGAGCACGATCTTGGCTCGGTGTGGTGAGCTAGCGCAAGAGGTCGATCGACGGGACCGGTTGCATCTGGCTCTGATATCGAGCTTGCCGTCGCTCCCTCTCGCGCTGTTTGGACAAGGATTGTCGATGGCAAAGGATGTCATTGACGGTACGACCGACGACGTGCATCGCAGAGAACTGGAGGAAGCGCTGTTCCACGAGATAATGGAAAATGTTGGGGACGCAGAGAAGGAATATGGCGTCCGATGGTGGAACGAGCGACGTGTGGAGTGGTCGGAGGGTGTTGGTGTTGTCGATCTCACAACGGCAGCTCGGTTGTAGAATTCAAGGGTGTCACAACCGGATACAGCTTATCGTCGGTGTGTATAGGAGTTAAAGATCAGATTCCCACTCAAGCACCTCTATGCTCGAACTCAGTTTGGCTGAAGTGCGGGGGCGAGGGCCCGCGGTCGTTGCTCGCCTGGCAAAATGGGGTGACCAAACCTTAAAATCCATTACGTGGAATGAAGCGAGCTATCAGGCGCCCAAGATATCGATTGATCACTCCGTGATCCAGTGAACACACAATCAAGTCAAGACCCCAGTGGTCGAAAGTTCTGACATTTCTCCTCGGAGATGTCACGCCCTTTGCGAAAACAAGACAGGTGACGATACAGCAACTGGAACCTCGATTCTTTTTTCGCCTACCGGAGTGAGTCGGTGACCGGCAGTAAACTCAAAGTTCTGTCGATGCCTAAATGGTATAGTACTTTGTCGCCATTTCAAGCAGATCACAGACTCGATGTGGACGCGATTGGCACGTGTACGCGTTACCTTTTTATTGTGTGAGTCCTCTCTTCCGAAGTCTTCCCAACTCACGCAGAACCACCCAACTCACAATGGCCGAGTTCCGTTCTCCCGTTGGCCCCCTCCCGCATATTCCGGACAACCTCACCCTGGCACAGTTCATCTTGGATGCCCAGCATCCATCCAGGCCCATCCGCAAAGATGACACTCCCTGGATCATCGAAGACCATACCGGGCGCGAGCTCAGATACGAAGAGGTCGGACCACGCTACTTCCTCTATCGCGTTCAATTCACATCTTCCCTGTCAGATACGCGCCCGTGTCTTTGGTTTAGCTAACGGCCTCAAGCGCCGACTCAATATTGGTATGTCCTTCATCCTCACTAGTGCACTCTGGTGAGTCGTGACCTTCCCCGTCCAGAGGAAGATGAGGTTGGTCAGTATGCAGCATGAATTGTCGTCCGTCAACGAGTCCGCTAACCTTCCGCGCACTAGTCTTGATATTCAGTCCCAACCATCTCGGTGCGTCTCCCATGCGGTTTCGTTACAAGTGCACTCTCAGACACGCGGACAGACTATCTAGTAACAGTCTGGGCAGCTCATAGACTGGGGGCCATCATGTCGTGAGTGACGTCCCTCTGTGCCTCTCCGTTTATGAATGTTGAGGGAGACAGTGGCGCGAATCCTCACTTCACTTCTGACGAGCTCGTGTATCAAATACAGGCGACCAAGCCGTCTGTCATCGTCACTCATCCCGAGTCCCTGCACGTGGCCCTCTCCGCTGCCCGGGCTACAAACCTGCCTGCAGAACGGGTCGTACTGTTCGACGTGGACGGCGCTTCGTGTGGTACACCCATCACAGTCCAGAACCTCATCGACGATGGGCTAGCCAATGCACCGGCATTCCAAGAACGTGTGCTACGACCCGGAGAAGCAAAGACCAAGGTGGCGTTCCTGAATTTCTCTAGCGGGACAACGGGGAAACCGAAGGTCTGGACTTCTAATTACAATCTGATTTGTGACTTCTTCTCGCCAGCTGACCCATACGCCAGGCTGTTGTGATACCCCACTACGCACCCATAGCCAACATCATTCAGATCGCTGCTCATCACAGACTAAATGATCCAGATTGGGAGGATCAACGTTTCAGGCCAGGTGACATCAGCTGTGGTGGTAAGAGGCCCTTTGACACGCTTTGCAAGGTAGTCATCAACTTTAAACACAGTGCTTCCGTTGTATCGTATGTGATGCTTCCATCTGCAACCCACTTGATCATGACGTAAAGCTTTGTCTGGGGTAGACATATATGGTCTCTTGTTCAATGTAGGCGATCTGATCCGCATTCGGCGCCAAAGTTGCTGACCTACATCGTCGCTAGACCCACTTGTGTTTTTTCTGTGGCGTCCGTAAAGCATTCTATCGTGTGTTTTGCATTGATAACGCTAGTAACAGATGACTGTCGTTCTCAGTACCAAATTCAACTTTGTAGATTTCTTGAAGAGCATCGTCAAGTACAGGATCTCACATCTCATGTGCGTTGACGGTTCGCTTTAGTACTGGATTGCACTTCTAGCTCATCGTCGTATAGAGTTGTTCCTCCCCAGGTTGTACTCCTCTGTAAAGTAGGTGCTCCAAGTCATGCATATATCCACTCGGATTGATGGCGAGGGATAGCATCCAGCTGTCAAAGATTACGATTTTAGTCACGTACGCTACTTGACGTGTGGCGCAGCACCGCTTTCTCGAGAGTCGATGGAAAAACTAACCGAGATACTCCCAAACGCGACCATGGGGCAAAGTTATGGTTCGTTATTTCCTTGAAGATATCGACATATGGTATGTACTCATGTCCAGAATCCAGGATCTACGGAAGCTTGTAGCGTTGTCAGCACTTGGTCCCTTGAGTACAAGTGCGACCTGAGCGGGAGTGCGGGCCAGATTATCCCTGGCATTACTGCAAGGGTGGAGAAGCCTGATGGGACGCTTGCGGAGTTTGATGAACCTGGAGAACTGGTGGTTCGTACACCCTCGATTACACTAGGTTATGCGCAGAATCCAAAAGCGTACGTGAACAGATCTCTTCCTGGCGGGTTGTCTGATGGTGACCAACGGTACAGCACCAAGGAAACTTTTGTAAATGGGTAAGGAGACCGTGCCCTGGGCGATTCAGACAACCAACGACTCGTCAGATGGCTCCGCATGGGCGATGAAGTTAGGATGAATCGAAAAGGAGAGATCTTCGTTCTCGATCGCCCCAAGGTGAGATTGGAGGAGTTTGTTGGGCTATCTCTGACAGTGTATGAGCAGGAGATGCTGAAAGTGCGGGGTAACCAAGTTGCGCCAGCTGAGCTAGAAGGCTGCATTCTTGATCACCCGGACGTCTTGGACACGTGCGTCGTGGGCGTCCCGGACGAATACCATGGCGAACTTCCACTCGCGTTTGTTGTCCTGCGACCCGGCCCGGCGAGCGAGATCCGGGATAACACGAGTGAGGCAAATAGGATCAAACAGTCGATTATGAAGGTGGGTCCACTATTTGTAATCTATGAATTGTTGGTTGACTTCGGTTTCATCGATGCGGCATCGCTAGCATGTCGCGGACAACAAGGTCGGATACAAGAAGTTAGCTGGGGGTGTCGAGTTCATCGACGCCATTCCGAAGAACCCGAGCGGGAAGCTGCTGAGGCGCGTGCTGAGAGATACGGCCCGGAACATGAGATTGATGAGAGCACGGCTGGTTGCGAAACTTTGACTCAGAATGGGAATGTTTCATGTCCATACCTTGGCGACTCTCTTCTGTATCAACGTCACATGGTGATAATTTTATCTCATCTCCCCTAGGCTCCGTGGCTGCGCTGTCTCTTGAGTACGTCCGACTTGTCGGTTTTGATCTGGACTGGGTGTGAATTTACGCGTTTAGCTCCCAAGCGAGCCTTGACCCGCCCGAGCGCTCCCATGTATTACGCTAGTGCGTACCTGGCTTGACTTTTCCCCATACCTCAACTTCAAGTTCCGGCCAACGCGTTGTTCTTTGCCCCATTGTCGGTCGGGTCCTTCTCGGAAGTTATTTGTCAAACGTCTTTTCGTTTCATTCCCTGCCAAGATGACCGAGATATCTGGAGGCACCATCGACTGTTTCGTTCCTGATGACCTGACAATACCACAATTTTTTCTTGATTCGCACCACCCTCTCCGGCCTGCACGTCCCGCTGGCGTGCCGTGGTTCATCGATGATGCAACCGGCCGATACCTTGATCTTGAGGAGGTGCGCGGTCAATCCCCGTCGGATGAAACGTCGATCCTGAGTGTGCATGCTAGGTGCGTGCACGGACGTTTGGACTCGCGAATGCGCTCAGCACGCGTTATGGGATCAGTGAGTGTCAAGTGCGTTGCTATTGTTTTGTGTGCCCTCTCACGCCGTGCGCTCTGTACAGAGGACGGCGACGTCGGTACGTTTTACTTTTGCTGGTTTGTTTCCGTCTGCTAAACGTGTGTGATCAGTGGTCATATACAGCCCGAACGATGTCGGTATGTCGATGTGTCCTTTGGCAGAGGACAGAAAATAAAGAGTCGTTTCGTTCAGACTACCCGTCAGCAGTATGGGCGACGCACAGACTCGGTGCCATCGTCTCGTCAGTCGCGTTTCGTTGTTTGGCTTCTTCACCCATGTGACCAACGACGAACATGCCACAGAGGTGCGAACCCAGCGTACACCACCGATGAGCTGGTGTACCAAATGAAGGCCACAAACGCGACTCTCGTCATTACCCACCCTGTCTCTTTGAGCACTGCCCTGTCCGCCGCCCGCCAAGCGGGCTTGGCAGAGACGCGTGTTGTCACGTTCGGTAACATCCCTGGGAGCGCCGCCGCCACCGTGGACGGGCTCATACAAGAGGGTGTGAGAATGCAACAGCATTTCGTCGAGCCCAGGCTCCAGCCGGGCGAAGCCAAGTCCAAGATTGCCTTTCTCAATTTCTCGAGTGGTACGACCGGCAAGCCCAAGGTAAGGGTGTAACACGCTGGGGTGTTGTGCATGTTATCGACGGCAGGCTACTCAGGCGGTGGCGATTTCGCACTATGGACCGATCATAAACGCTGTTCAGATGGCGATCCATCACAAGATTAATCAAGATGTTTGTGCATGGGAGGATCAGAGGTACCGCCCTGGGGATGTAGCAGCCGCTGGTGAGTCGAGCCAACTCGTATGTGATTGTCCGGTTGCTGAGCGACGGTTCAGTGCTGCCGTTCTACCGTGGGTAGATCTCTGATCTTTTCTTGGTCGAACCGATCTGACGCGTTGCTTGCCAAGATATCTATGGTCTTGTGGTCTCGGTAAGCCTCACGAACGTTGCGCGTGTCATGTCATCTGACTCACGTGCGATCCAAGTTACATTTTCAGGTGTTCTGCGGCGTACGGTCTTCCTTTTTTTGCAACTGGCAGCATTTCGATGACCGTAGATCTAGGTGACGTTAGTGGTGATGCCAAAGTTTAGCTTTGTGGACTTTTTGCAGAACATCCGTCGGCACAAGATCACGCTCCTGATGTAATTCTTGCTACACGTCTATTTTTGTTTGGTTGACGAACCATCATAGGCTTGTTCCCCCTCAAATTGTATTGCTCTGCAAGGTCAGTTTCAACGATCGCCATTGTTGACAGTGACTGAACGAGATCAGCATCCGGCGACCAAAGATCACGATCTTTCGGGCATCAGATATGTGATATCTGGTGCAGCGCCCTTGTCTGCGGAACTCATGAGCCAGATCGTGAAGGTCCTCCCCAACGCGCAGATCGGCCAAGGCTATGGTAGGTGTCATTATCTCGCTCGTTGACGGTCACGAATCAAGGAGGTCTGTTATAGGAATGACCGAGTCGTGCACCTCGATCTCCATGTTTTCCACAGAGACGAGAATTGGCGTGCCAGGAAGCAGTGGAAGGCTCCTTCCGGGCGTCACTGCTCGCGTGGTGAAGCCGGACGGAACGCTTGTTGGATTCAATGAGCCTGGTGAACTGTACGTCAAGATGCCTTCGCTAGCGCTCGGGTATTGGAACAATGAGGAGGCGTGAGTCGACTCGTATCTTGATGTCGTCTCGAGTTGAACGGCATCGTAGGACGAAGGAAACTTTTGTAGATGGGTAAATACTCCGCTGCCTGGACGGTCTGGCCGAATCGTGACGCTGACATGGGATAGGTGGCTCCGAACGGGCGACGAGGTGATCATCAACAAGGACAAGGAAGTGTTCATCGTCGATCGTCTCAAAGTCGGTTGTTCACGAGAGTTGGGTTGCCCGTGTTGAAGACTTTTTCGCAGGAGATGATCAAGGTCAAGGGGTATCAAGTGGCGCCTGCCGAACTGGAAGGTTGCTTGTTGGGCATAGCTGAAGTCGCCGACGCGTGCGTCGTGCCTGTTCCGGACGACTACAGCGGTGAATTACCGATGGCGTTTGTCGTTCTCCGTGCGCAGGTTGCGGAACGCGTCGCAGCGAACCCCAGGGAGGCAGAGAAAATCAAGGCTGCGATCATCAAGGTTCGTGGTCTACTTTTGTAGAAACAACGATCTTGACGATGGAACGCACAAAAGTTTGTGGCGAACAACAAGGTGGCGTACAAGTGGCTTGCGGGAGGGGTGGAGTTGGTGGATTCGATTCCCAAGAATCCGAGCGGCAAGCTGCTTCGTCGGGTGTTGCGAGATCGCGCTCGAGAGCTCAAGCTCAAGGCGAAACCGAGGGCGAAGTTGTAGGATACCCCTGGATCTGGATTTTTTTATGTAATCTTATCTTATCGCTTGATTACGATCGATCATGTCATACACGCAATGTACACGCATCGCTTGCGCGTCCTATACATAAAAGTAACTGATTCGTACTGCTTTTGCGTACAGCAAGTAGTCCACGCCGCATTCTCTGCATCCTCCCTACATGTCTGCCCCCGTCCAGCTCTATGTGTACGATCTCAGCAACGGAATAGCCCGGCAGCTCTCTCTCCAGCTCACTGGCCGCCAGATAGACGGCGTGTGGTTCGTCTCGCAGATACGAATCAAGCGAGCGGGTCAGGGCTGACAAGTAGTACGCGCAGGCACACGTCCGTCGTCGTCTTTGGCAAGGAGATATTCTACGGACAAGGAATCTGCGTCACGCCTCCCGGAGAGTCTCACGTGCGTCGTCCTTCCACCACCCATCGTTCGTCGCTGTTGTCATCGGCTGACCCGCCCCGATATAACTTTGTACAGCATGGATCACCACTGCGGATCATCGAAATGGGAGAGACGGAGATAGACGAAGGAACGTTCGAAGAATACCTCAGCGAAATGCGCGAAACCTACACTGCAGACAAGGTACGTGCGCCGCCTCGTGCCACATGTTAGACGCTGATCCGCGGTCTTCTTCGCAGTACCACCTCCTCGGTAAGCGATTCCTCACTTTTCAAACAGACAGAGCACGCGAACAACCGTCGTGTGATAGACTTCAACTGCAACTCATTCACCAATGATTGTCTCGGATTCCTGACCAGCAGTAGCATCCCTTCTTACATCAAGTGTAAGTACCTCCCCAACCCTTCCAGTTTCAACGATGGACGCCAACGCACGTTGCAGCGCTGCCCAGTGACTTTCTCTCGACGCCCTTCGGGCAAGCTCTCCGACCCAGCATCGACGCCATGTTCACCAACCGGCCCAATCCCCAGAGCAACGGCACCGTCGCTCGCCCAGCGCCGGCGAGCACGAGCACACCCACACCCGATCCAGCGCTCGCGGCGGGTCTCCTCGAGTCTGTCGCCACGCAAGCCATGGCAGGCAGTTCGTCGCTCGGCGGTGTCCCTTCCATGGCCCCAGCCCCAGCTCAAGCTCCTCCATCTGCACCGGTGCCTGGGCCATCCTCGCGAGCGATACCAGCACCAGACGCACCGCTCACTTCGCCAATGCATATCACCACGAACCCTGCGTCATTCCATAACCTCTTGCGAACGCATCGCGCGGTAGTGGCCTTTTTCACAAGTGCCACGTGCGGACCCTGTCGGATGATCGAGCCCGTGTTCGAAGAGCTCTCGAGGAGCAAAAGTAGGGCATTGGGTGGGGTGGGGTTTGCCAAGATCGATATGAGCGTCGGGCTTAGCGGGGCAGTGGCAAGCGAGTATCAGGTTCGCGCCACGCCCACGTTCATCTTTTTCTTGGACGGCAAACAGGTAAGGTGATACGCAGGCAACGGACGAATAGATTGGCTGAGTCATCGTTGATTTACAGAAACATCAGCTGCAAGGGGTGAATGCGCCGGAATTGAAGACGCAGGTGGATCTGCTGATCTACGAGGCGTTTCCCCGTTAGTCGTCCACCCTAGCTGGCCTTGATATCTGTATGGCTGACAAGAAATTGACAGCACATGCACATACGTCGCTGCGGTTGCCGGCGATTGAAGCGGTCTCACTGGATCCGATCCTGTTTAAGCAGGTGCCCAACTTGGATGTTATGTTTACCAAGTTGGGGGAACTCGTCGGGGGTGTAGCGTCGTGGACGGGGGCAGTGACACAAGCACAAGCGAGACAGACGCTGTCAGGGAGAGCCCTTCCGTTCCTCAAGGCTTGCACCGCATCGCCCCCTCAGCAGCCAAAATCCACAAACTTTGACGGGTGGGCGGAACTGGCATCTGGCCTGGCAGAGAACCTTGGGCCGAGCGGGTTGTTCCCACTGGTGGATATTTGGCGGATTGCGCTGCTGAACGGCTCGTTTGCAGCATGGAATGCGATGAAGGAGTCGGGTGTGCCAATGCAACGGTTGGTGAACAAGGCGCTGGAAGCGGAGGACGTGCCGCGCAACTACCTGCTTACTGTGTTGCGTATGCTCGCGAACGCGTTCTCGAACGAGGTATTGGGGCGAGAGGTGATTCTGTCTGCACGAGAGGGGGCGACGAAGCTGCTGGTGGACGCGCTGCTGCACGAGGATGCTCTGGTGCGGATTGCGGCTGCGAGTGTGGCATTCAACATCGCGGCGTTCCTGCAGAAACATCGGGTGGAGAAGGTGAAGGCGCGAGACGACGGGGTGGGTGCAGAGGAGAACGAAGAGTGGGAAGTGGAGATTGTGGTGGGTGTTCTCGAAGGGATCGAACGGGAGACGAGCAACGAAGAGACAGTGCACCGACTGACTGCGTGTCTTGGACTGCTCGTTCGGTTGTCTCCGTACATGGATCAGGTGGCGACGTTGTTGGAGACGCTGCGGGCGCGGGAGACGTTGAAGAGCAAACTGGACATCGCGAAGAAGGAGCCCATCCGGAAACTCGTCTTGGAGGTAGCAGAGAAGCTGTGCCCTGATTTAGAGTAGAGTACAGTATTCGCTGAGAACGCATGAGACTGAGACGTAGTGCTAATAAGAATTGACGAGTCCTACAAACGTCACGTGCTTCGCAGTTTTCCGTGATGATTTGAATTCTATCTTGCCTGCTTGTTCTATACTATTGAGCCTCCTGGATACGTTGATATCCAGCCATTTACCATAGTCTGCCGGATCGCCCATCGAACCGCGTTCCGTCGTTCTGCATCACTCCGACCCGGCTCCCGCGTGTCTCCGTGTCATCGGTCCATAATAGTCACCTTTTAAATAACTCATAGGTATGATACCGCACGAACGCACGTCCCCTGGCCATCTATGTGCTCATTGCACTTCATCTCACCGTCTCCCGTACGTCCTATCTGAGCTTTCGCACCGCCGACCGGACCGTCTTCCTGCGCTCCAAACACCCTTCCGGACTCCTTGCTATCATACCAGTCACTCTATTTCTGCCTAGTCTTGTTATCTCTTGTGTTTCCTAACCTACAAGATCCCTTGGGACAATCATTCTCGTCGTCCTTCACAGCTTCACGCCCAAAGTCTCTAGTGTATCTACAACGCACCATGATGGCTGCTGCTCTGCAAATTACCTTGGCGAACCTTCATCAGAATAATTATGACTCCCGTGCGTCCATTCTTATTTGAACACCCACACCTGTCTCTAAGAAGGAGTTGCAGTTGTGATCGTCACTGCCATCGTATATGATTACAGTAATACCCTCTTCAATTTGTCCGTTGAACCAAGTTTGTTCTGAACCAATATTTCCAGTCCTCACATTTTCGAGTGAGGTATTATGTCTCTGTTCAAAATGTATGCATGAACCTCACTGACTAATTACCTGGACAGATTGAATATATCTGGGTTCGAGAACATTATTATATTCAAGATATGATGCTTCTACTAATACGACTATAGAATAGACCTTGGACCCCGGTTTCCACACTGTTTGTTATCGTGCGTTTGAAACTCGTGCACCTATAGGCGTGCACCTCACAGCATATGCTAAATCACATTGTTGCAGGTTCGATATCTCGGACTTTGTGGTTTTATGCGAGTTCAGGGTTGTCACAAGTCGTGCATTGAATGCTAACTTCTCACTATTGGTTCACCAGACTCCTTTCCATCCGTATGTCCAAAATTTGACATGGTGCATTCAATTGAACTGAATCACTCCTTCAAAGTGGGGACTTCCTTTGTGCCAGGTCCAGCAAAGGTGAGTTTTTCCTCATTTCCTCCATCAGTGAATGATTATGACCTTCAGCTGTGAGTCTCCATTTAATAATATGATTAATATTTTGCCTGGAACCTTGGTTGTGTATCAGTTGTAAGTGCTCCCTCCCGCTGTTCCCCGTGTATGCACGGTTTAAGGATAATTCCAAGGTGGGGTACTCAGCACCATCACTATATGGTCGATTTTTGTGTATATTTGCGCAGCCGATCGTGAGTAGTAATGATGTCGTCCACTCAGAAAAAAAGGCAACGACGCATCGCCCTTATTACAGTGGTGATGATTCTACGCCTGTGGGCAATGTACAATCGATCAAGGATAATACTCAGTATATTGCTTACTTCTTATCTCGGGGAAGTCATTCCCTCAACTATCGAATCCGTCATCAGCAGCAACCCAAAACAAATCATACAAGGTATGTAGAAGCTGAAATTAGCGGGTGATACTTTGTGTTGATGGGATCATTTCGTCTGCTGAATATCAATATCACACAGAGGTGACTGACACTACGATTCTGGATCTCTCGTTTTGCTCGTTAGGACTCGTTCCTACCGACTGGAACAGAGCGACCAGTGTCTCTCAACTCGTGCATGCTGGAGTGATGTGCACCCTAGTGATCATCCAGTTCGCGATGCGCTCCGTTCAAACGTACAAAGCTACGAAACAGTGGCGTCTGAGCCCACTCATTAATCTGCTGGTTGTGGATGGTGCGGTTTACTTTTTCGCGTACGTCTTCTTTATCTTGTCCTCTTTGCCCCCTTCGACGTTACAGGGTGCTAACGTCTACGTTCCGTTGCAGCATCCTGATGTGGAACCTCATCAACACTCTATATGGCTTTGGAAGAATTTCAGGACCGAGACCGCAGAATGTAGCCTTGAATCTTCTGGAAATCATTCCTATATCCACGCTTACCCCGCGATTCATCCTGACTATGCGGGAAATGTATGCACGCAATGTTTACGGCGGAAGAGGGCATGCGACTGACACGGGTTTTGGATTAACGGCTTTATCTAGCCATGGGGTGAGCCGTTCGTCTATCGCATTTGCGGACGGCGAGGAAAGAGAGGGATTGGGGCATGATACTAGCGACTCGGAAGATATACCGATGCAAAGGATGACAGTGTCACGGACTCCGTCCGAAGCAGCGTAGACTCTGCGCTGATGTCGATATCCATCATGCATAGCAGCATGGTTCCTCGTTGACGATTGTTATTACATTATTCCAAATCGATTGAGAGTGAGGATAATCCGGTGCTCGGAACACCACCGACACTAATCATTCACATGCCAACAAATAACACGAATCAAAGTGACGACTTTGAGCGCTTCTTCGACGAGCAAACTGGACATCGCGAAGGAGCCCGATGATCCGGAAACTCGTCTTGGAGGTAGCAGAGAAGCTGTGCCCTGATTTAGAGTAGATTACAGTACTCGCTGAGAACGCATGAGACTGAGACGTAGTACTAATAACATATCATGGAGTGGATGAGAATGATGAAACATCGAGGTACTACGGCGTTATTCAATTACTGCGAACATCACGTGCGATCTCTCGCCTAGTACAGTGAGTACACTAGTAAACCGGCGAGCCTCAGGGCTGGACACGTCACGGTTGGTATCCAGCCATTTACACTAGAAAAGGGCCAGCGTTGCCGGCTTGGGACCTTGCATCTTGAGACCTGGGAACTGTAAGTATTCTAGTTTTAAGAGTGAAATACAGGATCCGAGACGTCGACCAAACGAAAATAATTTATTTTTTAAGGAGATAGCAAAGTGAATTACGTAACTTATTTACTACTATGGACGTTTTACGACCTTGCTTACGCAAGGTGACGCAAGGTGATAAAGGTGATACTATAGTCTGCCGGATCGCCCATCGAACCGCAGTTCCGTTACGGTCGTTCTGCGCTCCGACCCGGCTCCGGCGTGTCTCTGATAACTCATAGGTATGATACCGCACGAACGCACGTCCCGACTCCCCTGGCCACCATTGCACTTCATTTCACCGTTTCCGGTACGTCCTATCTGAGCTTTTGCATTGCCCTCTCGCCCCAATGCACCGCCGACCTGTCAGTCTTCCCGCGCTCCAAACACCCTTCCGGAATCCTTTCTATCATACCAGTCACACCATTTCTGCAACGCACTATAATGGCTCCTGCTCTGCAAACTACCTTGGCGAACCTTTATCAGAATAATTATGATTCCCGTGCGTCCATTCTTATTTGGGCACTCACACCGTGTGTTAAGAAGGAGTTGCAGTTGTGATCATCACTGCCATCATATATGATTACAGTAATACCTTCCTCAACTTGTCCGTTGAACCAGTTTGTTCTGAACCAATATTTCCAGTCCTCACATTTTCGAGTGAGGTATTGTGTTTCATGTTTTCATCCAACAATTATGCATGAGCCTCACTCTGGCTGATTACCTGGACAGATTGAATACATTTGGGTTCGAGAACATTATTTTATTCAAGATATGATGCTTCTACTAATACGACTACAGAACAAACCTTGGACCCCGGTTTCCACACTGTTTGTTATCGTGCGTTTGAAACTCGAGCACCTATAGGCGCGCACCGCACAGCATATGCTAAATCATCGCTACATTGTTGCAGGTTCGATATCTTGGACTTTGTGGTTTTATGTGAGTTCAGGTCATCACAAATCGTGCATTGAATGTCAACCAATCCTCTCCACTGGTGCATCAGACTCTTTTCCACTTGTATGTCCGAAATTCAAAATGTTGCATTCAATTGAACTGAATCACTTCCTCAAAGTGGGGACTTCCTTTGTACCAGGTCCAGCAAAGGTGAATTTTTCCTCGTTTCCTCCATCATTTATCAGTGAATGATTATGACCTTTAGCTGTGAGTCTCCATTTAATAATATGATTAATACTTTTCCTGGAACCTTGCTTGTGGATCAGTTGTAAGTGCTCCATCCCGCTGTTTCCCGTGTATACACGGTTTAAGGATGATTCCAAGGTGGGATACTCAGCACCATCACTATATGGTCAGTTTTTGTGTATATTTGCGCAGCCGATCGTGAGTAGTATGATATCGTTCACTTGAAAAAAAAGGCAACAGTACATCACCATTATTACAGTGGTGATGATTCTACGCCTGTGGGCAATGTACAATCGATCAAGGATAATACTCAGTATACTCCTTACTTCTTATCTCGGGGAAGTTATTCCCTCAACTATTCAATCCGTCATCAGCAGCAACCCAAAACACATCATAACAGGTATGTGGAAGCTGAAATTAGCAAGTGATACTTTATGTTGGTGGGATCATTTCGTCCGCTGAACATTACACAGATGTGACTGACACTACGATTCTGGATCTCTCGTTTTGCTCGCCAAGACTCGTTCCTACCGACTGGAACAAAGCGACCAGCGTCTCTCAACTCGTGCATGCTGGAGTGATGTGCGCCCTATTGATCATCCAGTTCATGATGCGCTCCGTTCGAACGTACAAAGCTACGAAACAGTGGCGTCTTAGCCCATTCATCAATCTGCTGGTTGTGGATGGTGCAGTTTACTTTTTCGCGTACGTCCTCTTTGTCCCCTATAGGGTGGACATGATGTTAATGTCTACGTTCCGTTGCAGCATCTTGATGTGGAACCTCGTCAACACTTTATATGACTTTGGAAGGATTCCAGGACTGAGATCGCAGAATGTAGCCTTGAATCTCCTGGAAATCATTCCTATATCCACGCTTACCCCGCGATTCATCCTGACTATGCGGGAAATGTATGGACGCAATGTTTACGGCAGAAGAGGGCACGGGACTGACACAGGTTTTGGATTGACGGCTTTGTCTAGCCACGGGGTGAGCCGTTCGTCTATCGTATTTGCGGACGGCGAGGAAAGAGAGGGATTGGGGCATGATACTAGCGAAGATATACCGATGCAAAGAATGACAGTGTCACGGACTCCGTCCGAACCAGAGCAGACTCTGCTGATATGATTGTTATTACATTGTTCCAAATCGATTGAGAGAGGATAATCCGGACCGACAACTACACCAATTATTCACATGCCAACAAATAACACGGATCAAAGTGACGACTTTGAGCGCTTAAACGCCAACTTGTTCACGAGCCGGTAATTATCTACTGCTACACTCGTTTGTTGACGATGCTCAGATTTCTTCCCTCTCGCGCGTTGCGACGTGCACAGATCATGACCAACCGGCGCTCCGTACACTCGCATCATCATGCACACCCACTCCCGGATGGCTACCTGGAGGATCCTTCCGCCGGTCCAATGCTCCGCTTCCAAGCATCCCTTCCCCATCTTCCCGTACCCCCGCTCACCTCGACCATATCCAAATACCTCGAGACCGTCAAGCCCCTTCTCTCCGATGCCGAGTACGCCACAACCCAAACCCGCGCACACGCCTTTCTCGCATCACCGCTCGCAGCGTCCCTCCAAGCCCGCCTCGAGTCCCGCGCCGCAGATCCCGCAGTCAAGAATTGGCTCGCAGACTGGTGGAACGAGGTGGCGTACATGGCCTACCGCGATCCCGTCGTGGTGTTCGTGAGCTACTTTTATGTCCACCTCGACGATCGCCACACGCGAGATCCGGCTCAGCGTGCGGCGAGCCTCATCAAGGCGATGCTCCCGTTCAGAGCGTTGACAGAGTCGTTGCGTATATTTCGTTTGTCCGAATCACACGTCGTTGGTTCTGACCGCACTGGGTTCACGCAGGAAACAGCTCGAGCCTGAAAAGGTTCGTGGGGTGCCTCTGTGTATGGACTCGTACAAGTGGTTGTCAGTAGTATTCGTCGTTTGTGTTGCGTGCTTTGCTCACGCGCATGCCAGGTTCCACGCATGCCGGTACCCCGTCAAGCAGTGTGACACTGCGGCCAAGTTCGATCCGCAGACCCACAATCACGTCGTCTTCCTGCGCAAGAACAGGTTCTTCGAGGTGCAACTCGCGACGCCCAAAGGAAGAGAGCTGAGTGCTGCAGAACTCCAAGTGTGCGTCGGGTTATGTCCTATAACGCGTTCCGAGCTCACTTTGACACAGTCAGATCGAGCGTGTGATTGCGTTGGCTGGAAACGACAAGGGTGTTCCCGTCGGTGCCTTGACCAGCGAAAATCGCGACGTCTGGACGGAAGTGGGTTGTAGTGATATCTTTGTCCATTCTGTGCTTAATCTTTTCAGGCACGAGCTGCCCTGTTGGCAGCTTCTCCAGTGAATGGCAAGTCGCTGGAGCGCATCGAGTCTGCTGCGATCATTGTATGTTTGGATGATACCAAACCCATCACGCGCGAGGACATATCCTGGGCGTGTTGGGTTGGAGATGGACGGAACCGATTTTACGACAAGCATCAACGTAAGATTCAATTATGGGCTTAGGTGTGCTGTAATTAACGTATGGACTGCAGTGCTCGTGTTCGAAAACGGGCGGTCGGGGTTCATTGGTGAACACTCGTGCATGGACGGCACGCCGACGCTGCGGTTGAATGAATTCATGCTGGGGTCGCTCGCTGCGAACAAGGTCGACCTCGGACCGGATCGCACTGCGTCAACTGGGGCGGATCTTGAAGGACCGAGGGAACTCGAGTTTAAGTTGGACGAGCGATGCCGCGGGTATATCGACGGAGCATGTAAGCACTTTGACGCACTGGTGGGACAGCAGGAGATGCAGGTGAGTCGTAATCGTCGAAAGTGAGCGGGTGCGGCGATGATGCTGACGTGTGAGACAGGTGCTGCACTACGAGGGGTATGGAAAGGATCTGATGAAGCGATTCAAGGTGTCTCCGGACGCATGGGTGCAGCTGGTGAAGCAGCTCGCGTTCCACAAGATGTTCGACCGGCCTGGGGTAACGTACGAGAGTTGCCAGACACGGAAATACCAGGCTGGCCGGACCGAGGTGATCCGAAGTGCGAGCAACGAGAGCAAGGCATGGGCGGAAGCAATGCTGGACCCTGACGTGACAGTGAGTGTCGCCGCGGAGAGAAGGCGGGGCCGAACTGAACGGATATGTACTAGGATCACGAACGCGCGAGGCTGTTCAGACGTGCGGTCGCACGACACCTGGAGTATGCAGCGTGGGCGAGCGACGGACAGGGCGTCGATCGCCACCTGTTTGGGCTGAAGCGGATGCTGTGGGACGGCGAGGAGATTCCGGATATGTACACGGACTCAGCTTATTCGAGGAGCAGCCATTGGGAGCTATCTACGTCGCAGCTGTCGTCCAAGTACCTGGACGGATGGGGATACGGAGAAGGTGAGAGTGTGCGATCTTACGGAATGTGGCGTTGCTGACTTATGATGAGGCAGTGGTACCCGACGGGTATGGGCTGTCTTACTCGATTGACGAGCACTATGTGAGGTGGACGATCACGTCTCTGAGGGGGGACAGTGCGACGTTGAAGCATTATTTGGCTGAGGCAGCGACAGAGACACGATTTATGCTTGGGCGGGCCGGTGCGGGACGGTTGTAAGCGGGGGAATAGGAGTTGTGATTACATAATTGATAGTGGTGGTGGGGGATATGTATGTCCGATGAAGTCGGAGTTGTTGTTATAAACGCCAATGAACGCCAACAAACGACCGAGACAAGACGACAGAAAGCAAAAGAAACAAACGCTCTCGTGTGCAGAGTGTCGCAGGTTCGCTCGCTCTTTCTCTTTTTCTTATTTCCCTTTTCTGAATTATCTCACAGGCTCAAGCTAAAGGTCCTCCTCCTCCTCCCTCTCTCCTCCTCCCAATTCACCCCCATTCTAGTGCGATCGTGTCTTTCCATGCCAATCCTGCTCAAAGCGAGGATGCGCAGAGATTTGCCCAGACGGTCCGTCTCATTTCTCCCCGACTCCCCGAATCACAGTGCTCATCCCTGCACACAGGCGCACTCACCTCGGGCAAGGGCAGCCGGTCAGTCTCTTCCACGTTCTCCATGTTTCCCCGCTCATCCACCGCCAGATTTATCCTCGCAAACACCGAGCAGCTTCATGCCAAAATTATTCAGATGAGCGATCGCATACGCCAGCTCGAGGAGGCCCTTGGCTCCCTCCAGGCAAAGTGCGCTGTTGATCAACACCCCCTCCTCAACCAGGACCTCCTCCGCATCAAAAACTCTCTAGAACTCTATAATCCACACATGGGCGGTCCTTCCCGCGCACTCAGCCGCGACGACATCATCCCCTCCTCCTCGCACGACGTAGACCCTCACTCGTCGCGTCCATCAGAGGTATATTTACTCCTAGTTCCCGTCTTCTCCCGTCTCCCCCCTCACTGCTTGCACTCACCCAGGACAGAAGCTCTTCCGTCGAGATCGCAACCTCAGACCTCCCAAGACTCTCCCCAGAGATCGAAAAACTCAGCCAGACCTTTCCTTATCCATGGCTCCCCAACAACCCCATGCGTGAACGCATATATAGCATGCTTCCCTCCCGCAAAGAGGCCGAATATCTCTGCACCCAAGCTCGTCTCAACGCCCTCTGGCAGTAAGTATCCCCCTTTCTCCTCCTCCGCCTTCCTGACCACCACTCCCACCAGGTACAACCTCGACCCAAGCGAGACTTGGCTCCCAAATCTGGTTCACCATGTTTACACAACTCCCGCACAAGACCTCTGTTTCCGACGATTATCCCTCCTTTTTATCATAATGTCCATAGGTCTCCTCGTCGATCTTAACCAGCAGAGCGAACCCCCCCGCGCAGACCTGTACCACCGCCTCGCCAGAGCTTCCCTATGCGAAATGAACCTCATGGACGAACCCAATCTAGACCTCATCCAGACCCTCGTACGTCATCCCCCCTCGATCCGCTCCGCCATCTTCTCAGGATTCTAGTTTTACATGGTTTGGTATCTCCTCATTTTCTCAGACAAGAGTCAGGCCGTGGCTTATGCTTGGAGCATCATGGGACTCGCCGTCAAGTTGGCCCAGAGCGTGAGTTTCTCCCGAAGTTCTCCTTGATTCTCCTCACCGCCTTGCTTCCCAGTTGGGTCTTCGTGCGTGACCCTGCCATCACGACATCACCCTCCGCTCACCGCCGTCTTCCCCAGATCGTGATGGAAACAGATGGAAGGTTATTCCCGAGGAATCGCAGCGCCGCAGAATGCTCTTTTGGGAGCTCCTCAATTTGGACGCACGTCTTGTATGTAACCCGCCCTTTTTTTCGCTCGTCCTTACGACCCTTCTTTTTTTCCCAAGGCACTATCCCTCGGACGCCCGCCTTCGATATGCCTAGACCATGTCGATTGCCGCCGTCCGTCGTACGCAGCGCCGGAGATGTACATTGTTCCCGGTTCTCAATCGTGTGAGCATCAATCGCCTCGTGGATCCGTGCAACCTAAGCCCCGTTTACGCAATTGACAGATCACGAATGGAAACACGGATTCTTTCTCCATTGTCTTACCCCTGTATTAACCACAGCCATCTCGGCCCAGCCGCAGCCGTACCAAAAAATTTTGGACGTCGACAAGACCATTCGCGACTTTAGTGTGCCGCCCACGCTCGACATATTCAACTTCGACGGCATCCATGACAATCGACAACTCACCATGCAACAGGTATTGGTGTCCAGCGGTCGCGAAATAGGTACGATTATATCGTCGCAATGTTATCCAAGGCGCCTGCAGACACGACGACCGTTAGTTCTTCTTCAGTTGCACAGAAACTTTTTTACCGAGGTCGTGAGCGACTATGACGCGTTCTCGTACCAACACAAGTTCGCACCGTCCGCTGTAGCGACTTATCTTAGCGCGTCCCGCCTTATTGCCACCCTGAGTGTGCTAGAAGAACGGGAACCGCAATTAAGCAAGCGATTTATGTGTTTCTGGTTCAATGCATTTTCAGGCGCAGTACGTATGCATCCGCTTGTCAACTCAACCTTGCTCACAAGTTCCCGGGCGTTAGGTTGCTCTATCCCTGATCGTGTCCAGAACCCCTTTTCTCAGTTTGGCACCATTTGCTCTCCAAGAGCTCGACACTGTTCACCGGCTGTTTGCCAAGGTGGCCGAGGAATGTCCCAAAGTGGCTCAGGCACTGGTGTGTTTCCTTTTTTTTTCTCATCGACTTCCTTGTGCTCATGAATGCTGCCAGCCCTTGCTGACCAAGATTGTGGAAAGATCCCGCAAGTTGTATGCACAGTGGAGGGCAACCACCGACGACGCGGCCACGATGGATGTTGACCAGGGAGATAAGCCCAGATCCGTTGGAACGAACGACGGAAACGGTCCTTTTGCTACCGTGCATCCCGATCTCACGCGGTGTCTCCAAGACATTGATAAGCGTCCGATTCCTTCGCTTCACACCTTGGCAACTTTCGTGCCTCCGAGCAGACCGGTACCGATTGAACCGGAAACCCGGTACGACCCTGTAAATGCGCACGATCTGTCGACCGACATGCTTTCTCTTGCACTTGGGCGGAACGGCGACCTGATTTCTAGACACCCCCTGTCAGACTCGGCCGCTGCTGGTGTCGGGCCGCAGCGAGTAGGAAACCACACGTTTAATTTCGATTTTGGTGCACTGGCGTCGAACGTGGAGAATCAAAGCAACACATACATGTCGTGGTTTTAGCGGATGCTGTATATCTTGGTTTTCTTTTCTTTTTCGTCACTCTTTCTTGATAGGACATGTTCTTGATGTACCTGCGTGGTTCATGTAATGTAGATAGCACTGCAACTCGAGCCGGGGACAATGATGGACATGTGCTTACGTAAGACAAGCTTTGTTGACGCGCGCAAGGGTTGGTTGAGTGACGAGCAGGACGGCTTGAACGGTGACCACGACGACGTCAGCGGCCAGCACGAGCATTACGGCCCAACTCCTGTCGAGAACGTACCATGTCTCGAATACGGGAGGTATGGGCGCTCAACCTTGAAGCAGAGATGCGCAACATCCGCGAAATGATCGACCAATATTCCTACGTAGCGATGGTATGTATCACCCCTCCCACTCCCGCATGCACTCGTCCACATCTACGTCCGATGCACGCTCGCACGACAGGATACCGAATTTCCAGGCGTCGTGGCAAGGCCCATCGGCACCTTCAAAACGTCGTCAGACTATCACTATCAAACTATGAGGTGTAACGTTGATCTCCTCAAGCTTATCCAAATCGGAATAACTCTCGCGGACGAGGAAGGAAACTTTCCTCAAGATGTCACGACGTGGCAGTTCAATTTCAACTTTAATGTTGGGTACGTCAACTATCGTCGGTCGTGGTTGTCTGTCCTTGGGGTGACGAGACGCCCTTGGGGGGTTTTATCTTTTTCTGTTATATGTATGCACTTTTATCTCGCATGCTTAGCGAGGACATGTACGCTCCAGAGTCGATCGAACTCTTGCAAAAATCGGGGATCGATTTTCAGAGACACGAAGAGATGGGCATACTGCCCAACGATTTCGCGGAGCTCTTCATCACTTCAGGTCTCGTACTCCTTCCGGAAGCCAAGTGGATATCATTCCATAGGTGAGGAATCTTTGCTCTCTCTGTATTGTTCGTTCTATGGCTGGGTCGCGGATCGTCGGAGCCGGTCGCTCACCGTCTGAACAGTGGCTATGATTTTGGTTATTTGGTCAAGCTGTTGACCGCCATGTCGCTACCGACGTCGGAAGACGCCTTTTTCGACAGTCTAAAGACGTGGTTTCCGCACTGCTACGACATCAAGTTTATGATGCGCGCTTGCAAGTCGCTCAAAGGAGGACTGCAAGACGTCGCGGACGACCTTGGTGTACGTGTCTTTCTATTTCACATCTTTACACGTTCTACATTGCGAGACTGAATACCCGCATCATCAAGGTTATGCGGATAGGCACGTCTCACCAAGCGGGCTCGGACTCGCTCCTCACAGCCTCGACATTTTTCAAGATGCGAGAGCTCTACTTTAGCGACGAAGTGGACGACCAGGAGTACAACGGCAAGTTGTACGGTCTCGGACAGACGTTTTCTGTTCCGAATGGGTTTAGTGATGCGGTGAGAGGTGGTGCGACAATCGCAGAGCGGGACGATCGGAATGTCGTCCCGCGAGACGTGCAGAACATGACTCCGGGGAATAACAACAACGGGGCTGGTGGGCAGCAGACGCCCGGGGTAATGGGGATGGGGGTGCCCATTCACACGCCGACATTGGGGGGTGTGCCGTCTGGAACGACGACGTACGGACCTTTGGGGGGAAGCAATCCGTACATGCGCACAACGGTCGGCGTGGGTGGGCGGTGACGAGCGCCGAGCGCTCGATGGTGGGAGTTTATTTTATCTGTCGAGTTGTTAGACTAGGTGTTGTTTGTTTGTTTGATTGATTTAATTATTCGCGCTTGTATCGAGCAAAAGAAAACGATTGTTCTTTCTCTCTTCCTTGCGTTTGGTGAGAGGGCGTGCTATGCTTGTGATCGAACGCGCTGCGACATCGTTCTCGGTGCCGCCGTCTCGGTCCTCCGGTCCGCCATCCGATCTTCAATTCAATGTTGGGTGATCGTCGTTTCTGCCATGCACTGGACCAAGTCGACGACGACGACACGTCCCCTGGACGTTTCCCTCGGGACCAGAAGCGTAGAATCGAGTCGCAGTGCAATGTAAATTAGTTCTCACGTACTAATGGGTATCGGCGAAAAGACCAAGTTGGTCAAGGAAAGTGGAACACTGCGGGTGCACAAGCTAGTGCAACTGAGCGGTGCACCCTGCGCCTTCGAGGCGTCGCTCGACGTACAAGGTGCCCCCATCCTTCTCCGCAGACTGACGACGGACGGGGCATGTCGACGTTATGCTATGAATTTGTTGGTACACGCCGCACGGTGTGCATGGTCAATGTCCGAGTTTCCCCTGTCGCACCCCGCCGTTACGGTGACCGCGGGCGCACTACTGAAATAATCGATTTTTCACAAAAAAAAAAGACAGAAAGGAATTGGACGGCGGGGGGTGCTCTCCTTCCGTTTCCCGGACCTCATTCATCGAGGGCTACTCCTGGCATCCATGAGAGGGACGGAGGGGAGGGAAGGAACAAGAACGTCTGTTCCCGTCACGTTCGTCAACGGACCAAAATGCATGGCGCCCAAGTTTCTCAAACTCGGAGGAACGCAGGGGTGCTGTACTAGTACACCTGTGAACCTGGCGACGACAATACACCGTGATCCCCCCCGTCATCAACCCCGTCGGTGCACCGGTGAACAGTGGACCAGAAAGGGAAGCGAGAGAATATATGTATATGTGGTCTTGAAGATGGGAGAGTGAGTGAGTGAGTGAGTGACCGCCGCCAAAGTAAACGGCGAGGTCGAGTCAAGGAAATCGCTTCGCCGTAGCGCGCGAGGGGTACGTTGTACGCGCGAGCCGTCCTTTCCAAGGATCGACGTCGCAGTCATCCATCGCAAGAGCACCGACGCGGGGCTCGCTCGAGTGAGCTGAACGACGATCGACAGTGTTCGTCTGCGCGGATCCGCGATGACGATGCAAGGAAGGAAGCCCAAGTGGAAAAATCCCCCTGCGAGCAAACACAGGCCACGAACTAGTGAGTGAGACGAGACGAGTTGTTTGATACAGAACTCACCCATTCCATGGTCAGGTTTTTATACTTGGGGAGGGGGGAGCGAGGACACATGGGCTGGTGCACCCCTTCTCAGTGTCTCATGCCTGCACGGTCCAAGCTTGGTTCTTTCTCTGGAACGGACCATGTTGAGAGATCTGTGAGAAAGCTCCACAGTATGTGATCCTTGCCACTCCTGGCCAGCCCGCAGAACAGTGATACACGCTTGGTGCGTATGGCCCTCAGCTCCTGTCATTGAAAATATCAATATCATATGACCTATGAATTCGTTCCCGCAAATAGACCGACGGGGACCTCGCAATGTGTCAAATACATGCAAGCCCAGTCCCGAATACCCCGAGGGGTAGGAAACCCCAAATGTCTGGTTCAGTGCGGGTCATTACTTAGGCCAGCCACTCCGAAAGGCACTCTTGTCAGGTCCCCTGCATTGTGCAACGTGGACAGCCTCCTTGACGAGATCGGGATGTGAAATTCTTGCGCTCTCGTCTCATTCGGCACAGAAGAATTCAAAATGTTTTTGATGTGAAAAGGTATGGTGGTTCGATGCTTTGGGGTGGAATGAGGGTGATGGATGAAATATGCGGCAGCGCCCAACTCTTGTGGCCTCTGGGAGTGCGGTATGACATGCATGACGAGGTATACCGACTTGATCTTCGGCCCATGAAGACAATTAACACAGGCGAGCTTCATCTCTGTTCGAAGAGAATGCAAGGGGGGACACGGCAAAACAAATTCGCATCGAGAACGCCGCCCATTCCTTGGGCACCTTGAGCCGACGTCTTAATGATATTTCTGTGGGCCTATCGACCAATGCATGTTATCCCCTCGTCAACAGCAGTCAACAGAAGGCCGTTTTTTATGCCCCCGATGAGCGGAACAGCACGCATGCCCCAGGGTTTACTATTGGAAGGCAAATTAATCCGATGGATCAGACAGCGGCTAACATGACGGGCAACCTTGAAACCGCCCGCCTCAACGGAGACATTAACATTTCGAGTATCTGTGTTGCCGCACAGTAGTTTGTAGCGAGTAGGCAGGCTGTGCAGACTAGGCTTGTGCTTTGCACTGGCCTAGACCCTGTCCAACATAAAACGTTGTTACCAACTCGTTTCTGTCATGAGAAGGCTTCTGGGCGAAAGCTCACCAAGTCTGCTGTTACCTGTATCCTTTCTTGTTGTTAATTGTGATGAAGGAAGTACTATATTTGTACTGCTGACTCTCATCATCACATACATTAGGACCAATGTATCGCACCGTAATTGTTCCTTTAAGATTGTCCCTGACGCTCCCTTTTGGTTCACCGACCGACACAAACAACCAAGAGGGGCTATAGTGCACTGAAGAAGGTCAGAGTGCCTCGAGATAAGCTCGTGAGCATGGTGATTATTTGATCGACCCAGGGATATGATTGCTGACGAAACCAAGATAAGGTAAAATGAACGCATGCCATTCTCCCGGACAGTCGATACAAGGTTGCCATGTGTTCGGCCAAGCCCAGCCTGTGACGCAATATATTCACCTGTAGTAATACTATATGCTCGACGGCGATAATGCCTAGTCTCAGGTGCGGCCATGCTGTTATTGAGCCGGAAGGTCGGTTCGATCGCTCACTTCCGCGCCACTTACGAAAGGAAACTTGCAGCATGCTTGCCTGGAATGATAGATTCATGCTGCTTCATGATGAGGTGTGGAAGGCGTCTTACATACGCAACAAACGTTAATGGTACAAACCAAATCCGGACAGACGGGAAATTGGTGAAATGAAAAAAAGAAAGAAAAAATCATGCTAATTCAACCTGTCACACCGTACTTAATAACCTTATTACTTTCTTGCAAAGAGGTACGTACATAATTGCTGGGGAATATTCCTTTTGCTCCGTCATTTGAGTACCCTAAAATTGTAATCGGTCAATCACTTAAATGAGGGGCGATTTTTTCTCACCTTCCCACCATCCATCCGCGCGATCATATCGTCCAGAAGACAGCTGAAGCACTTCTCCTTCTTTGACGCTCAATTCATCAGGGCCCTGGGCTTCATAGTCATATAAGACTCGGACTAGAAGACCCTCGTCTGTCAATCTGTCGGGCAAACGGCAGAAAAAATCCCTACCAAATTGCCCAGAAACCGGCGGTTCCTCAGAGCTCTCACAGGACTCAAGTGATTTTACGTCGGAGGTCTCAAGATAGGACGCTGGAATGAGCCCTTTCCCACCGCGATTGTCAGTCACTTTAACCCAACCGGAACCATCATCTTCTTCTAGCACATGAACTGTCGTTCCTTCTGCGGAACGTGTCAAGAATGTAAGCTCATAAAATACCGCACGTTCACAGAAAGAATCCACTTGCCTGAAACACTCAATTCAAAGGGGGAGGACGCCGAGAAATCAAAGGCGACACGAGCTGATGGATGATCAGGTGGTGCGTCGACCTGCACGAACGAAGATGGTGTTGGTGTTTCTCCATCATGACCAACAGTAGGAGAACGATTAGGGTTTGGTTTTCTGGAAGAAGAAACTTGAGAAGATTCGGTGCTCGTTTCCTCCCGGTATATCGATGACGGCGTCCTAGACGGCGTTTCCGTGACCCTGTGATCGCCGCGAAGGCCAGAACATTCCGCGGGTACCTTTCAAGCATTCACACAAGTGAACAATGAGGTATAGTTCACTGTACCTTCAGTTCGCATTTTGCATGTACTGAAAATCCACACGTCCTGCAGGTTTTTCCAAGTTTACTTAGGCCCCAAATCGAGGACTGTATGTCGTCAATATACTGTGTGCTGTCAGTCTTATTGAATCGATTCGCACCTTGCAGTAACCACACGCGGTGGGAATGGAGAACGACGAACTCTTGAAGTCGTGCGGACTGGAACCGCCTTTGTCGTCTGAGAACGAAGCATTGCCATCAGACCTTAGCACCTCATTATTACCCAACTCACCACCAAGCACTGCTGCAATAGTATCGATTTCTGTGCGGAGGACGAGCTCCGATGTTGCGAAGGATGTTGCTTGGTGTTGGGCGTCTAGATAACCCTACAGAAAGTAAGTTGGCTATGAATATGCACCACAAGCAGCAAAAGCTTAATACGTTTACCGCATCATCTATGTTCGCAAGGGCATTGTCTGCAGAATATGACGCGATTAAATCGACATATTTTGCTGCCTCGTTGCCTGTCAAAGTGTGAGTCATCATTTTCACATTAACCAAGATGCACTTCTCACGTTTGCTATTCAGAACTGATTCTAGTTCCTGTAGCTTTGTCCACGAGCGAGCATGTTTGTTTTGGAGAAACACCTTCGGGGAAGGCTCGAGACAGAATTCATCCTGAAAGAGCGTCAATGTGACACACAGCCAACAGGATGTGGTGACTCGCAGTATCATAATGACTCGTGCAGGGCTCAAAATGCCAGTCGCTAGGTAAATTGAATGGTCGAATGTTAAGATCGATGAAAATATTTTGGTCCTTGTGAGGTTGTATGCCATCGAGAGCAGCCGCCACAGAAACCAGGCGATCCTTCAGTGCTTCCTGATGCGTTACTTGTATGGTCTGAGCCTCCAACAGAATACATCTACAACTCTCCACCAGTCGAGTTTGCATATCCTCTGAAAATGTTATGCCTATGAGGGTCCTAAAGCTCAAAGACATCGCTCACGATAACCCTGGATTGGTTTGATAAATTTACCCATGAGAATTGATAATATCAAGTTAACATTACCCACATCCTGAAGATCAGGTAAATCCTCGGTGTAGAACTTTTCTTTGACTTTGTTTGCAACTACTAAAGAAATAAGGTACACGCTGCAACTGGTTAGTTGACATCTTGACATATGAACAAAAACTCACTTCTTGCTAGTAAGCATCTCATCTCGGTGTTGTTCATACTGCCGTACCGCGCGGTCAGCATGCCGATCCTGTTGAACCTGACCCTACATGCTATTGGCCACGAAGTGGGTGGCGATATCCAGAGCTAACATACCTGTTTCTGGCGGTATACTTCGACCTCGGCGCATTCGTCGTCGTACTGGTAGGAGGTCAGCATTGTAGAAACTCTTCCAAGAAATGACATGAAGGCATTCCTTTTGCTTATTCTACGTCCATAAAATATCAGTTCAGCCAAGGCAGAAATCTGTGGGTACACGGACTTTCAGCCGATCCTGATAAAAGCGTTCGCGTTCTGATAACAACTTTTGATAAAACTGAGACTGCTGTAAGGCACATGAGCTCGCCGGCATGCAACAAGTGACGGCGGACGGCCCGAACTTTTTTCTTCAGGTTGTCGTTTCGGCGCTCTAATGCCTTGAGGGGTTCTGTCACTTGTGCCGTGATTATGTCGGCTAGGTGAAGGTGGTCCTGGGCGACCTTTGACATAGACGCAATGATTTCAGCATATGCATTGACGAGTGTGCTAGATTTGATGAGTCTGAGGGAGTGATGCGAGATACAAAAAAGCACCAACTTTTGTTGCACAGTACTGTCAGAACAGGGTTTCGTGGGACTATTCCCAGCAACAAGCGAGCCCGCGACCTTGTTCTTCTTTTCCGTAGCCTTCTTCACCAGAAGTTGAATCTTTGACGCGTACTCGCGTTCTAGCGCCATTCGATCACGGTAAATGTCATGAATCTGAAGAGAAGATGAGCTGAACATCCCAGTGCCGCTAGCTTTCCACGGAGCTACCCACATCAGCGATGAGCCCAATATGAGCATCAAAAAGACCGCTAATACGATCTACTTGATCCTGATAAAGCGTCCAGCATCCGTGCCGAATGAGGAAGAAGTCAGTATTACCGGGAGGTTTTGACCGTAGCTCTCGCGGGCCTGGTCCATCTTCAACTAGTATTATCGACAAATCGAAGCTTGTGAAAAGTTCCGCGGGTACCAGCGCTCTTCGTATGATCAGGATGATGATGGTGTTCGCTGTCACTTCTAAAGTCAAAGTTGGTATTAATGTCAGAGATAGGCTCAAAAACTTTATGCATATGTTATCACGTGTATTGTGCAGAGCCTGAGCTCAGCCTCAGACTACTAGTCTCCTACAATTATTCACTGTCACAAGGTCCGAGAATCCGTCAGTGGGTGTTGGCTGCCGCGAATACCTGGTTCGTTGCTTTCCCTGTGGAGAGGAACGACGCCCAATGATTGCCAACGTTGACAGTGTATCGGGCCACGGTCCACACGCACACACACCACATTGACACAGCTCGAATATATACTAGCGTTCAATACTTTCCATTCAAGGGAACACTCCTTCAAGTTGGTGGTCCGCCTCGATGCTCGTAGCTGTATTAATGTGGGCCACGCGGTGATCAAGTTGCATGGATTTCCGCGAGGCCTAGGCTGTGTGTATTAATTCAGAAGTTAAAGCCACACGCCCGAATTATGACTTGAAGGAAGGTAGATGAGGTAAAGAGAGATAAACCCATAATTATTGCGCAATACTTTACGTTTTTTGCCTCGCAACAATGCGTTCACGGCGCGGAGCAAAGGAGGCTGTGAGAGCGGCAACGGAAGAAGTTGTTCGCCGCTCAATGTGCCCTTCGAGTCCGCAATTCTCGGCCGGAAACTTGGACAATATCTCATGAAAGAAAGTTAAGCGAGTTCGTTGTGGATCAATCAGAGCCAAGAAAAGTGCACCGCAACCACTTGTCAAACGTTCCAGTGTGCGGTGTCGACATACACGTGTATGAGCAGGCAGATTTATATTATTTATGCATGGGCGGAAAGATTTATAGTTCGAGTCCCCAGAGGAATTCGAACGAAAGGGCGGACACGAAGTTCCAGGAATATTAATATTTGTGTCAGAGTGAGAAATCAAACAGTTGTTGGGCACTTATTAATGTCCGTCAGCTTGATCCGAGCCTTGCGGATCGATCCTGACCAAGGCCTGGTGTCGGCCGGGCGGTCTAACAGTACTTGCATGCCTGTCAATTTGTGTCAAAGGTAGGCGAGATCTCGAGGCAACCAGGGCAGAGAAGTGGCGATCGAACGACAGCCGTGATGCGGGACTCGCACAGGCGCGAGGACTGCGGCGATGGTCTAATCAGGGAAGTGGTCCCTACAGAACAGTCGGCGTGAGTGTGAGCAACAGACATTGTGCTGACTAAGACTAGTCCAACAAGTAGTTCGGGTAAGAGTCCTTTTCTACTCCGTTCTCGTGAGCTGGCAGCGCGGGGTCGGCTAACAGGCTCGTTTGAAACTGTATTCCGCGCGAATTCCTCGTGTACATCTTGGCTATGTGCTGCAGGTGATTCCGTCATCACGAAATTTCCATTTCCCCTCAACCCCCCCTCGACCGGAATCAGTAATCCTCCCAATTCAAGTGGAGTCTGTCATGTACATACTTCTCGGCTGAAACGCTCAAGGCAATCGGCCCTCTTTGTTTCCGCTTGGTATGTGGGTACATACAATCCCCTTCCGGGTCGATCTCTCTTTCGGACCGCAATCTGCTATCCCGCCCTGGGTGAGGTAAAGCTAGTTTCTACGTATAAAAGGAGCTTGAAGACGATGCATCAGCTTGCTAGCCTCCGATTCTGCGTCCCGGATTGCTGCCGGCTTCTTGCTCGCTTTTACCATGTATCAATTTTCCGCCATCGTCATTATACTGATTACCCTCTTCATCTCTCTCTCTCCCTCGGCGCTGGCAGCCCCATTGCCGTTTGATCTGCTGTTTGATAAACGCAACGGACAATCCGGTAGAGTATGTTGCTCTTTCAAATCCCTCTTGTGTCCCGGTATTGAACTATTGACCACTCAGGGAACGTGGTTCTATGATGGACTGGGTGCATGTGGTGTAGAAAATGGCAGCAATGACGCGATTGTCGCTATTTCGGCTGACATATATGGCACAGGAGCAGATTGTGGCCGTGTACGTACCCTTTCAAGTCCGGTACTACCTTCTCATGATGTTCTCCAGTCGGTCAGGATCACAAACACGGCGAACGGGGAGACTGCAACGGCCATAGTGCGTGATAGATGCGAAAGTTGTGGCCCAAATGATTTAGGTATGTCTGAACCTTTCGCTTTTCTGGGTGCAGTTTCTCATCGACATTCAAGACATGTCCATCGGCCTGTTCCAGCGACTGGGTAATCTGAACGCTGGCGTTTTGCCCATCACCTGGTATTTCGTGAACTAGGCATCCTCTTGAGTGTATTGTTTCTGCACTTTTCTCGCTCTCTCTTCGCAAGGTCCGAATAGATGACTTCTGATGTGTTTTGGCGATGTATTATTTTGTTACAGTTTTACCAAGGGATAGGCTCAGGCAAGCCTCGACTGCAGCAGTGCCGTCGTGAATAACAATCGGATAAAATTATGCCAATGTATCATAGAGACGCCTCTTACGACCGCGATTCACCATTTCTTACGATTTCTTCCCCTAATACAAGTTAAAATTTATATTTGCAAATGGTTTTAATTTTGTGATTGGTAATATTTCAGTCGCTTGGCTTTCTTTTGTCGTAATGCCTTTGTGCATCTCTAGAATCTACGCCCATCAACTTAGTTGGGCATAGTCAATGTAGATGACTAGGTCCACGCTCTCTGAACCGCACTGGTTGCGGTTGGTCGGAGTGACTGGGACTGTACCTGAGCGTCAGCTTGGACGCCAGCACCTGAAAGACAGTAAGCAAATATCCGTTCCAGCACAAAGTGACACTGATGATCCCCCCATTGGATATTCCACTTCCAGCACAGTCTAGACTCATCTAGGCGAGCAGGTCATGCCGATGCGGCGGCTCTAAAGGTAATTACAACTTTGAGCAAGATCATTGAATGCAAGGACAACTCAGACAACTCGGACAGCATAGACGTTCTCCGTTCGAATGCGGTTAGCTCCGAGGTGTATGCCATTGACATAGGCTGTGGCAACGGGGCTGGAAATTGGGGGCTGGTCCGATTGGTTGCCAGACCGTCAAATGAAGCCTGTCGTGGAAGCGATAAGTGCGCTGGTCTAATGCGGGAATTATAGACAGATGGAGATCGCGGTGATTATCTTGACAAGATGCTAGGACACGTTTAGCAACCCCCGCTGGACGCAGTGCGCACCAAGTTACACATTGAATAATCGAATGATCGATTGCGACATCAATGCTTCCTGGTTCCTCGCTCCAACCACTTCTCCGCTCTATCGAGGACGCTCTCGACATTCATGTAGCGAAAAAGGGCCTGCGCCGTCGTCGGATGGCGGCGTATTCAAGGGTGCCTTATATAAACATCTCGACTGTTCGAAGCGAGAGTGCTGTTACGGTCGGCGACGGTCTACTGGCACCACAAATAATAAATTTCTCTCTTTACAACCGTTGGATGATTTCATTTGCGCAAGATGGATCTGAAATTCCTGCTTTCAAGTACAGTCCAGGCTCATCTTCTGCTCCCCGCGGCTCTGGTGACTTTGGGGTGTGCATGTGATCATTGCGCCACCGCCCACAGTGCACGACGAAACCTCATTAGACGGTCTGATCACCAGCTAAGCTGGAGCCCTGCTTCATTTATTTCGGATCCGGGTATCTCCTCTCCTCTGCATTTGTTTGTACGTCTGCCTTCTAAAAGTGTTCAGAGGACGGTCACGAACCCTGCCACCATAGCCCTTCGAGTCCAAGTCAACATCTTTCCCCCGCGTACATGGTAATTCATCGATGAGCTCGAAATTCTTTTGGGCGCACAGTGAACTTTTCAGTACAGCCTGAGTGACATATTTGCCACTCCATCCAGGAACCGACGACAACGCATAATTATCTCTGTCGTGCGTTGATCCGAGGGCTTTACAACCCGATTTCTCCTGAGGAGAAATTCTAAAAGCAAGTATGAAGGTTCCATGCAGGCTGAGTTCCGTCATTGTTGCAGGTTGCTTCTTGCATCTCCTTGAATATACCATGGGCAAAGCAAGAATAAAGCATCGATTTAATCATCTTCAGAGTGCGGGTACCAGTGACCGGATCCACCTCCCACTGAATGCTGAAATTACCTGGACTCAACTCAACCGTGACCTTCATGAACATATTCACAACCTAAGGCCTGGGTTGCAATGTCAATCCAGTGTAAGACTTTGTTACGTTCACCGACGGCTTGCTTCGCCTCAGCATTGCCCCTTTTGGACGCGACTGGTCATTGACACCAGTGTGGGCGGGCGAAGCGCAAAGCGCGCTCCGGACCCCAGGGGGGTGAGCTGCGAGGAGCCGGAATGGGAAATGGAGGCAGGCCCAGGGCGTGGTGGGTGTGTGCTGAAACAGGCTCGGACGAGCGCTGCAAGGCGGATGAGCGACGTGGTGGAGGCGAAAGAGGAACCGCGGAAGCCGTGCCTCTCCTTGTGTCGCTTGTCCGAAGACCTTCAAGTTGCACTGTGGCTTCACTCGTGCCTTACTGCACCACAGTCCGACCCAACATGTGCACAACCTAGTAAGGTCTGGGTTGCAAAATCAATCCAGTGTATGACATGATGTGTTACGTTCACTTGTATTGAGTTTTCTCCGAACTCTACTCCATCACAACGTGCCCTCCCTCAAAAAATCCCCGTCGACCTTGTCTCCAAGGGCATCGGGATTCACTGCTAACAGGAAGATCCAACAGCGTACGCACTCTCAGGATGATCCGCCGTTCTTCGACTGATACTCGTAAATCTTTGAAAAAAAAAGTATGAACACCAGATCGAATGTATTCGTACAACCAAAATGTACTCGAGGTAAAATACATTGCAAGTAAGCATGCCGTAACGTTAGCGTTGGCCAAATTAGTCCCGTTCGCAACGAACCCACCCACATTGCAAACGTCGTACATCAGAAAGGTCCAAGGGGACCAGCGAAGCTAAGCACAGGGGATAATCATTTCATGTGAAAAGATATTAGCGTGTCATGCGAGGTGGCTCATTGTCCGTAGTTCAAAAAGTCGAAATCGAAACTCGATCATGAAAAAGCCAAGTATATGGCAGCTAATGCAACGCCGAGCGATGTTGCTACCCATGGAACGTGTTTCTGCGACGCAGAGCTCGATTGAGTAGCCGGCAATGTGCTCGACGGCTTCAGAGTGGAAGTGGTGGTTACTGTAGATGAATGAGAAGTTGCTCCACTCGACGGCGGCCTAGCAGTCGATGATGGAGTCTTGGTGAGGAATATTGAAGTAGGGTCGACAGAGGCGCCTGAAGGCTTTGGATCGACAGGCAAAGATGGGCTCGGCGAGATAGAAGATGGAGGTGCCGAAGCCGGGGAAGATGCGGTATTAATAATCGTGAACTCGGGACTTGCGTTACCCGAATCACCAAACACTGATGGGCAATGAGCGCTGAGTATGACGACATCATTGTTAGAAGCTCGAGGACTACTTACGGACTATTATGTAGTCTGTCCGGGTGGGCACATTAGGTACAGTGATCTGAGCTTGTCCGACGGAATAGTTGAGGTTGGTGGCAAGAGGTGAATCTTGATAGACGGTCAGCATAAGCCAGTGGTAGCATGCCACCGGAAGACGAGAATGCAGAAGACTCACCTAGCATAAGGTTCTCGCTGCTGTTATACATGAAGCCAAGGACCAACATCCCAACTGGATTGGTCTGGTTCACCGGCAGGCCAGTAGTACTCCTACAGAAAAAATTATCATCCATACAACAGGAAGAAAGTGAGTTGGCTACCAAGTCACTGTTTGTGTCTGCCCAGCATACCAAACTGTGGCAGTGGTTGGACTAGTGATGGGAGGATCCACGACATCCCTCGAGGCTAGGGGCAAGGACAATGCATAAGAAAGTAGAAACGTCAACAGCAGAACGTATCGCATGAACATGATCGTCTCCCTAAAGTGTTTGGTGGAATCCAGAGAGGGAGGAAACCCTTCAAGTCAAGTGAAGAGCCTCACCGGAACAAGAAATTGATGGCTTGTGTGGTTATATTGGCCTGGCGTGCGAACTTGAGGCTGGATCAGGCAAATATAGTGACCCTTCCATAAAGTTCAATGATGGCGCTCTCAGGCCTCACTGACGTCTCGGCCTCATTGTTCATCCTCTACACACAAATCACAGTCACATTGGTCCAGGGTGGTTCCATCGAGATGGTGTTCGTCTTTCTTCCAGCTTGGTCGAGAACGAAAAGACGATGGCGCTAAGCGGCACCGAGGTTAATTCATCTGGAATGGAGTCACAGCCATGAATACTAGGCGAAGCGAGATGGTTTACATAGTTCCCTTAGACTCTGCAAAGTACTACTCTTTCATTCCAGTGGTCATCGATCATCGATAACGGAGATGATTATCGCATGCTAAGTATGCTCCAGCGCCCAAGCTTCAAGTTCCATCCCATGCCCACTCTCCATCTTCCCGCTGAATTGATCCCGTAGGGTGCTCGCCTCGAACGGGGCTCTCAGAGACCTGGCAGGGCCGCAGGGGCCTTTGACGGTCGATACTGATTTTTCCTTGTGTGGCTCTCAATCGGTTCACTGGCAGTTGGCACTACTATCTATTATTGATATTGTAGTGTTTTGGCCAACTTGGCGGCAATGGTGGAGTGGTCGTCAAATGGTCTACGTTGCAACCCCAGCGCACATATGCTGCTTCAGCTTGACGTATTCTTATCAATCGGATGGCGGCCCGTGTTATATGTAACTGCTTCCGCTCGCATTCATTTTACTTATGTGTTTTGACGTGATGCCGACAGCCTGGTGGTTGAGAAGCAAGGTATCAGTCTACCCGCTGGAGCTCAGGCTGCCTCCCTTCTCTCCCTCAAGTCTTTACCCCCCCTCGCCGACCAGTAATTTGTGCGAGCTGAACCACTGAGGGCTTTGGTCTGAGGCGGTGAACTAGGGACCCAAGACAGGCTGCAGCCTGACGAATCTCTATGAATGGTGTATATACCTTATCTCGGCTACATGGAAGCTCATATGTACAAACATACCTGGGACTTGAGAGTAATCCTGCACGATGGCATGAACTTCTATTGTTCCCGTCCCTGGAATCGCGCGAAACAAACGATCGATGCAATTTCATTTCAAATGAGCACCAACTGAGGCTGCCGTGCTTCCTCCCGGGATCCATTGCAACTACAGCCTAGTGAGTTCTACTTCAATCGTATATATTGCCTTTTCTATCGTGCGCATTCACTGGTACAACATTCGACCTCCTGTTCACTTACCTGTGCATACCATCCATCCCGTCAAGAGCAGTCCAGCTTGATGCTTTTCGCCGAGCTACCTCCCTGCCACCAAATACTGTAGTCCGGTCGAAGCTTGGACTCAGCACTGCCGACTGCCACCCCCTCGCCTCGTGTATTAAGACGAAATCTGCATGTCCTCCAATCAATGGGACGAGGGTGTCTGTAGTGTTTCGATCAAGGTGACGAGCATTCTCTACGACCCCAATAGCCTCTTTTGAAGTGGCGGATACTGCGCGCTTGTGTTGCCGGTTAATTTAGCTGAAATGAACCAGACAAAACTTTGACCACATACCAAGAGCTCCCTCCACCCTCGTTCGGTTCCGACCTGGAATAGTCCAACTTCCAGGCAAGCCAGAGTCAGTGGATCAAGGTATCCTTGAGGCGTGAATGCATTTTGCACGTTGTTCACACTCAGTGCAACATGGATACCATGATCTCGCCGGATCCCGACGACATCAAGGGTCCGTTCTGCAAGTGGAGCGCTTCGAACGCTCCCTGGAATGGGTCGACCCATCATATAAACATCGCTTTGCGGCAAGGCGACAATTTGCAAAGGAAGCTCGTCTAATTCGATGCGCAGTTTTGACCACTCCTCTGCCGAGAACATCCCAAGTCTCGTAGCGTGGCCGATGGTTACGCGTCGACTCCCCACGTTTGCTGTCGTCCATCCTATTTCCCTCATCTGACGAAGTGTCTCCCACACCATCGGTTCTGCATTGGGGTCGAGGTTGTAATCCAGGTGGAAATCGGCGTGAAGATTATGATCCTGAGCTAACTTGAGGATGTGCGCAATGTTCCTGTGTGCATGTTCCTGGGATGGTTCTACCCAGGGCGCGGAACCAACAACGGATATTCCATCACGCGCGAGAGCAGTTTGGAGTAGTTTGAAGTTATCCCCCATCATCTCGGTTGTAGCTGAAGGATATAGTGCTTCCTGAGCAAACGCTTAAGATCTCTAGGTGTCAGACTTTCGACAAAGTGTGGTCACAACAACTGTTACCCACCAACGATTTGAATGTCACATACGCCTCTCCACTCGGACTTGACTTTCAGCCCAGTCTCTAGGCATGCCATCCCAACTCTTGTGTCAATTTCGACATATGCTCGCATCACCGTGACACCGGCCTCCACGCTTTGGCGCACAAGTCGTGTAGCACGAGCATGAAGATCTTCCAAACGGTCTGGAAACCCAGCCTTGGCCTTATTGGTCACTTGTAAGGCCTCAACAAGGGAGCTTACGGAGATGATGGGAAATGGGTGAACGCCCAATTCTTGAACATAGGATCATGGCCATGCTCACCCCGTCAAAAGTGGATCACACTGCTCCATGATGAAGCACTTGTCAAGGTGAATATGTGCATGACAGAGGCTACGAAGGACTTTAACATACATGATATTGGGTATAAGTTGGAGATTGCTTACGACGGTAATAGAGTTCCTCCGTTGCCTTGGATTACGGTACAGCGGGTGGTAGTTGTCACCAGGGACCCTCGATTATCGGATGGAACGACGCTGAGTACACGTCCGCCCAGACATTGAACATCCCATAGTTGTTTGGCTAGATCTGCGTCTTCATATGCCAAATGGACGTTGGTTATGAGTGTTCGTTCCTCTTCCATAGTGTCAGCCTATCCGTAGAACGCGGTGAGCACAAACCCTGAAACTGCATGAGAACAAGGCTTGGTCATTCAGCGGCAGCAGTAACCTGATAGACATGGGAAGTTGAGGAATGTGGGAGATCCTTTGTCTTACATAAATGTCAAAAAGGTACTAACAAACGGGTTTTCATGTAACGATCAGCATCAGATCAATCCTGATATAAGGTATCATGATGCGATACGCTCGTTCGTTTAGTCACCCGTAGGTAGACCCTTAGGCAGGAAGAGAGTCGTTTCAAGTTCGTTGTCCAGCTCGGCCCGGAGACTCCCGACGCCAACATCATGTTACATCTTTTCCTGTTCGTTCCCGTTTCCCCTTCAATCTCTAGCATATGAATCACCCAGAGCATCTTTATCTACACACCGGTACTATGTAATTACATGATCTTATGCTCCATGCTGTGTTCGGGACTTGTCAGCGGCGTCAGAATCGCTGCGGCCCATCACGTACTTTCCACATGGAGTGACGGAATACCTCCAAGGTTCAATCACCCGCCCATTCAAGTTGGAGATATGATTCGGTAACACCGGAAATATATAAGTACCCAGGCCTGTCGCATTGCCACCGATCTGTTCGGAGTTTCCTATCGACTTTCAAGTGTGTGTCAGGTTTCTATTCTTGCGAGGACATGAGTCTTGTTTTCGCGCTCGTATCGTTGCTAGTTGGACTGCCTCAGAGAGTCCAGGTCACCTTTTTTTGATGGCCCGTTCATCTTCGTCTAGAAGCATACCCTTATCGAGAATGATACCTTTTGGAATACAAAAGCAGAGGCGGCGTATCAGACCCTTCTCTGCCAACACCATCTACCATGTCGCTGCAAGCTTATGTGGATGTCTTGATCATCGGAGCTGGTCCTGCCGGACTGATGTGTGCCAACGCACTCGCAGTGGCAGGTGCAGAGGTGAGGATAATTGATAAACGGTATGGAACATATTCAAAATGACCTTCGCTTATGTGTTAATTGGCTCTAGGCCCATAAATATCGCAGCTGGTCAAGCCGACGGTATCGCCCCGAGGACAATCGAAGTGCTGCAGGTATATCCTGCCCCTGTTTGCGTGGTTCTCCTGGTGTGTTAAACTTCCGCGGTAGAGCTATGGTCTTGCCGAGCGCTTGATACGAGAAGGGAACCATCTTCATATGGGTGTACGTGACAATCTGTTGGGTATAAAAACCATGCATCTAAACATGCCACGACGCTCAAGACATTCTACAACCCTGGACCCAACGGAGGAATCCAGGTATGGTCCTCTTCGGCTTCGGAGCGTTTCTTCGGCGTCTAAAAGGTAGGTATTCAAGTGCACAGGACGTTGTCCCATTGTGCTTGAGTCAACCTCACGCTATCCGTTCGTGGTGTGGCCCTTTTCATTAAGCTTCACTTCACTTCTATCGATTCATGGACGGTCGTCAGATTGGACTCCAACAGGCAGGAATAGAAGCCATTTTTATCGACTCTCTGAAGGACCGTGGAATTGACATCGAACGCCCAAGAAAACCATCAGATATTGCAATTTCGGAAGACGTCGATGAATTGTCTAGCCCCTTATCATATCCAGTGAAGGTGAACTCTAATCAGTTTAACCACTCCTTGACCCCTAATAATGGTTACCACAGGTTACGGTGCAGCACCTAGATGCAACTGACGAGGAGAGCAAAACAGAAACCATACGCGCAAAATTTGTTGTTGGGGCAGACGGCAAGTTGATTTCTCGCGTATATATGGATTTGTAGTTGACATTCGGCTTGTAGGGGCACATTCATGGGTCCGAAAGACTCTAGGAATCGAGATGGAAGGCGAACAAACTGGTATTCAACCAGAATCTTGTTATGCTTTTGCTTTTTGCCTGATCAAACCGGCTCAACAGACTATACCTGGGGTGTCGTGGACGCAGCATTAGAAACAAACTTTCCTGATATTCGTAATGTCGCGAATGTTCAGTCAGAAAACGGGTCATGCCTCATGATTCCCCGCGAGGGAGACAAGAACCGTCTGTACATTCAATTATCAGACACAGACATCGTCAACCCGTTGACCGGAAGAGTTGACAAGAGTAGGATGAGTTCCGATAAGCTCCTTTCGGTGAGGATTCTAGTATGAAGAGTGAGCCGTGTCATTCGAATGACGAGAGGCGATAGGTGGCCAGGAAAATATTGTATCCATTCGAGTTGGCGGATCCGAAGAGTATTGAATGGTGGACAATTTACATCAGTTTGTCCTTCCCACTTTTTTTTATGACGACTATCTTAACGTGCCAACTACGTTTCAGTTGGACAGCGTGTGGCATCCAGTTACTCTGTTGCGGACCGCGTTTTCATTGCCGGGGACGCATGCCACACCCATTCACCAAAAGCTGGTGAGACCGTTCCTCGAACTATACATTAGATATAACTTTGAGGTTTAGGTCAAGGTATGAATGCCAGCATAAATGATATCCATAATCTCGGTACGTACCTTACTGTGATATGGGGCGTAAACCAAAATTGTTTAGCATGGAAGCTTGTGCACGTACTCAGAGGATGGTCTAGCCCATCACTCTTGAAAACCGTATGTTTTCCCAGTGATTTGCAGTCTCCTGTTTACTCTGCCCGCTTTTCTCAGTACGAATACGAACGCAGACAATACGCTCAAGACTTGATTGATTTCGATAAGGGATTTGCAGCTCTGTTATCTGGAAAGCCGAGGACATCGGAGAGTGAAAATGACCCACCCCACAAAGAGCTCTCACAGTTAGTGACTTCCACGGGTTCCACATTGCCGCCTGTCAACCCTCCGTTCACCATTTCGTTGATCAGAGCGCTCGAAAAGCATGGAGCATTCATCAGCGGCGTTGGCATCCAATATTCTTCGTCTGCCATTGTGGAACCCAAACATCAGAGATACGCGGAAAATCTCATCATCGGACAAAGAATGCTTCCTCAAATATTTGTTCGCACTGCCGACATACATCCAATTGACATACAGGACATGCTCCCTGCGGATGTTCGTTTCAAAATGTTGTTCTTTGTGGGCAACCTAACCTCTGGGAGGATCGCTGAGCTAAATATGCTCGCAGAGGAATTGAGCAAGGAATCGGGAATCCTCCATAAATACAGTTCTGACGGTAACATTTTGAGTGTATTCGAAATCATCACGATCATTGCAGGCAAAAAGGATGACGCGAATTACTTGCTCGTCCCGGCATTCTTCCGCCCTCACTGGTCTAAGTAAGTGATATCCTCTCATCCCTGTCGGTTGTGGGTTGATACGCGAGCGCATTACAGAGTCCTTCTGGACGATACGGATGTTAGAGAGAGGCAGGGTGGACACGCGTACGAGAGATTTGGAATTGATGCGAAGGGGATTACGCTCGTGGTCATACGGCCGGATGGATATGTGGGGACGATCGTTCCGTCGACTGCCATTGGAGACCTCGATAGTTACTTTGGATCATTCATGGTTTCCCGTGGACTTTGATTCCTAGCAATATTGCAATGGTTGTGTTTAAAACTTGGTGCTGGCGAATGTGCGCCCGAAGGAAGTACCCCGAAGGAAGTACCTCTTTGAAGTTTGAATGATGTGTTCCACTGGGTTGTTCCGAAATATTACACTAGTAGGGTAAACTGACTTTGTGATGCAAAACTTGATGGTGATTGTGATGGTAGTCTGTTCGTGATCTAACAGCATATCAGCAGGTGTCAATATACATCTGCCTTATAATTATCCTCAGATCTGTTTCGCTTGTATAGCGGACCCAGCTGGACAAAATGGATAAAACGCATATGGATTTGAATTTGGACAAAATCTCAATCTCTTGTGTTGTGTGCTGCTACACATTTTCTGTCTGCTGAATCAAGATTTTGATTGTGAGTAGTGAAAATGAGGAGACTGATCCAATCTCATTCATGTGTTCAAGTTGTACAGTAATGGTACTATTATGGTAGGTGGAGTATACTTCATGTATGCTTTTTGCTCTCACTATGCAAGTCCCTGGCACTTCCCAATTCATTGGTGGATCCATTCTTTTGTAAGCTGTTGTTGTTTCTCCTGGGAAAATGAATCAGGACATGGTTTTAACTACTTCACTTACTTTACACTCATCATGTGACATGTCATACTGTTCTTGCTACATGTCTCCATACAAACATGTGATTCATGACATGATAGTAGCTGGTACACACAAGGCTGACTGGGTACATTTCTATAGATCTCTTGTTGTTACAATTTTTTTTTTTTCTTTCTTGACATCTACTTTTTACTTCAAAACAACTTGGTCTTGCATGTGTGAAAGGACTTCATTCAATTGCTACAAATATAGTGGTCATTTAATCAAATATTCACAATATGATATACTTCACATACTCATCCGATTCTGAAGCACAATGTTAATCTTTTCATCCTTGGATACTTTGCCATATTGATCAAAAACTTCCTCTATGGCCAATTTCACCCTTGCAGATATGATTGATTGCTTGTACTTTGTAGCAGCAGATTGAAGTGCTTTAGGATCTTTTTGATGGAAAAGATAGAAGGAATGCTCCAGAATAAGCAGTATATCTATAAAGCAATCATATTTTCAACTAAATTGTTTCTTTTTTTGTTGTTTCTTAAAAACATACCAATAGTCATGAGTAAGCCTTGCTGCCAAGTATCCTATGGTCTTTGATTTACTTTGATGCAAAGTTAAATGAAGGATGAATATACCATAAAACCAGGTTTCAGAATGATTGATTGATTTACATCCATATTAGACTGGATCATGAAATGTTAGAAACAAAAGGCAATAGAATGAATTCACATACTCTCTTGTTGTGAACAATCTGATGATAATTATTATCAATTTCATCAAAATGCAGAGAAAAAGATCATGAATGAGATTCACCACCTGTAAAAAATAAGCCAGGGTCATAATTTCCATTATATAGTTATGTAACTCTTACAGACTAAGATGAATATAATCAGATTGTAGGTTAGATATTGAACTTTTGCCACAATAGAAATTAAAAAATTTACATCCTGCAGGTGATAAAACAAGATGGAAGCAAATGTCAAATTTGTATAATTCAGGATTTCAAAACAACTTACAGCCTGTAAATGACAATGCAGTCAGTGAATAAAACAGTGCAAGTATAAGATGAACAACATAGTAGTTACCTTCTATTGAAAATGAAACACATTCATCATTAGTTATATATTCTTAACCATATGCCATTACATGAAATATACCTTCTGCAATGATAAAAAAGAAATGTTGTGAGATTGATATGAGAATGCAGATGGTGAAGTATAACTCACAGTCTGTAATCAATCAAGCACAAAGAGATGAATTGAAATTATGATAAACATCAAAAAGTGTTGCAAGCTCACCAACTAAATAAAGGAAAACATAACAAAAAAAGGTGAGATTATTATGGAACAAATATTATAAATAATATACCTGCTATAGATATGAAATACACAAATTAATATTCAATTACCACTGGAGAAAAATTGCAAAATACAAAACTCACTCGCTGGCATTTTCAAAGTCAAATGGGAACATGTTATCATTTTGATTGCACTTTTGTGACTCATTGCATAATGCACAACTCACAAGCTGTGATTTTCAGAGCAGAATGAAGAATGAATGGACATGGCTTCATCAGCATCACCACTCTCTGGCACATTTCACAATGCACAATTCACTTCCTGTAATTTCCAGAGGAGAAAGAAGAATGAATAGATATGGCTTCATCAGCATCACCACTCTCTGGCACATTTCACAATGCACAACTCACTTCCTGTAATTTCCAGAGCAGAATGAAGAATGAATGGACATGGCTTCATTAGCATCACCACTTTCTGGCACATTCCACAATGTACAACTCACATCCTGTGATTTGCAGAGCAGAATGAAAAATGCATGGACATGGCTTCATCAGCATCACCACTCTCTGGCACATTTCACAATGCACAACTCACTTCCTATAATTTCCAGAGCAGAATGAAGAATGAATGGACATGGCTTCATCAGCATCACCACTCTCTGGCATATTCCATAATGCACAACTCACTGCCTGTGATTTCCAGAGCAGAATGAAGAATGAATGGACATGGCTTCAGTAGCATTACCACTCTCTGGCACATTCAACAATGCACAACTCACTCGCTATAATGTCCAGAGCAGAATGAAGAATGAATAGACATGGCTTCATCAGCATCACCACTCTCTGGCACATTCCACAATGTACAACTCACATTCTGTAATTTCCAGAGCAGAATGAAGAATGAATGGACATAGCTTCATTAGCATCACCACTCTCTGGCATATTCCATAATGCACAACTCACTCCCTGTGATTTCCAGAGCAGAATGAACAGTGAATGGACATGGCTTCATCAGCATCATCACTCTCTGGCACATTCCACAATGCACAACTCACATTCTGTGATTTCCAGAGCAGAATGAAGAATGAATGGACATGGCTTCATCAGCATCATCACTCTCTGGCACATTCCACAATGCATAACTCACTTGCTGTGATTTCCAGAGCAGAATGAAGAATAAATGGACATGGCTTCATCAGCATCACCACTCTCTGGCACATTCCACAATGCACAACTCACAAGCTGTGATTTCCAGAGCAGAATGAAGAATGAATGGATATGGCTTCATCAGCATCACCACTCTCTGGCACATTCCACAATGCACAACTCACTCCCTATGATTTCCAGAGCAGAATAAAAAATGAATGGACATGGCTTTATCAGCATCACACTCTCTAGCATATTCCACAATGCACAACTCACATCCTGTGATTTCCAGAGCAGAATGAAGAATGCATGGATATGGCTTCATCAGCATCACCACTCTCTGGCATATTCCATGATGCACAACTTACTTTCTATGATGTCCAGAGCAGAATGAAGAATGAATGGACATGGCTTCATCAGCATCACCACTCTCTGGCACATTCCACAATGCACAACTCACTTCCTGTGATTTCCAGAGCAGAATGAAGAATGGGCTTCATCAGCATCTCACACTCTGGCACATTCCACAATGTACAACTCACTGCCTGTGATTTCCAGAGCAGAATGAAGAATAAATGGACATGGCTTCATCAGCATCACCACTCTCTGGCACATTCCACAATGCACAACTCACAAACTGTGATTTCCAGAGCAGAATGAAGAATGAATGGACATAGCTTTATCAGCATCACCACTCTCTGGCATATTCCACAATGCACAACTCACTCCCTGTGATTTCCAGAGCAGAATGAAGAATGAATGGACATGTCTTCATCAGCATCACCACTCTCTGGTGCATTCCACAATACACAACTCACATCCTGTGATTTCCAGAACAGAATGAAGAATGAATGGACATGGCTTCATTAGCATTACCACTCACTGGTATATAGCACAATCCACAATCTGCATTCTGTGATTTCCAGAGCAGAATGAAGAATGAATGGACATGGCTTCATCAGCATCACCACTCTCTGGCACATTCCACAATGCACAACTCACTGACTGTGATTTCCAGAGCAGAATAAAGAATGAATGGACATGGCTTCATCAGCATCACCACTCTCTGGCACATTCCACAATGCACAACTCACTACCTGTGATTTCCAGAGCAAAATGAAGAATGAATGGACATGGCTTCATCAGCATCACCACTCTCTGGAACATTCTACAATACACAACTCACATCCTGTGATTTGCAGAGCAGAATGAAAAATGCATGGACATGGCTTCATTAGCATCACCACTCTCTGGCACATTCCACAATGCACAACTCACAAGCTGTGATTTCCAGAGCAGAATGATGAATGAATGGACATGGCTTCATTAGCATCACCACTCTCTGGCACATTCCACAATGCACAACTCACAAGCTGTGATTTCCAGAGCAAAATGAAGAATGAATGGACATGGCTTCATCAGCATCACCACTCTCTGGCACATTCCACAATATACAACTCACTTCCTGTGATTTCCAGAGCAGAATGAAGAATGAATGGACATGGTTTCATCAGCATCACCACTGTCTTCCACATTCCAAATTGCACCACTCACATACTGTGATTCCCAGAGGATCATTAATGATATAAGTCATGTAATGATTATCTTTGCTCATTTTCCCCAATAACAACTCACAGTCTGTAATTTCCATAGTGAAATGCAATGAATTAACATAACTTACATTGTGTTTCATCTGATTCATAGGAATCTATCTCACCCAAAAGTGCGGAAACCATCTTGCAATTCTTCCAGGATCAATATTTCTCTTTTTGTCATCTTTCATAGATAAAACACTTTTTCAGATTATAACATCTGCCTTTGAACAATATAACAACTTTCAGTGCTTACTCTCGGACTGCATATCTAATGCACAATGCTATGCTTCTTTCCTGTGCAGTAACAAATAGCATTTGCAAAGCCTCCTCGTTCAGAGCTCTTGCTGTGTTTTCCAGCAATATCTTACACCCCTCATCTGAGTTGTGCATTCCTTCCATGCATGCAAATTCCATAAGCTGAATCATTCATTAGAAAACAGAATAAATACCTCCCATCCGAACACTATATTTCGGTGCATGCTTTAATTGACAGAGACGTCCCCATACATTGGCATTGTCAAAAATTCCCTCTATCAGTTCATGTGCCTTTGCCATCTTTTCCTCTAGTGGCAGCCTTCGCTCATTACCACTTAGTTTGCCCATGGCTACTGTCAGCAATGCATCAAACTTGGTGAACAATACAATAACTGGCACTGGATAAGTTGTGAGCTCGCGAAAACCTTTCCGAAAAAATGCGGTCACCATTTTTCGTGTCACATTCATCAAAAAATATTTCTTCGGAACGTTGGATTGCCCGAGGCAATTTATCCATTGGGATACAGTACCTATTCAACACAATCACCAGTTAATCGTTCTTCCCACTCATTCCAACTTGAAGCTATTACCAAATGGCATGAATCCGTTTCTTCAGAATCGTCGTCTCCGCACGATCGGCAATGAACTGCTTCAGTCGTTTGACTTCATCTGCAGATCCAGCTTCGAAGCCCTGCGAGTCATGGAAGACAAATTTGTTGTTGCTCCGGAAAATCAATTCGTTCTCGATATCGTGTATTCCGCGCTAGCACGCATTTGTAAAGATGCGCCTCGCGTCAGACTCCAATATGTATTATGTAGTGATACTCACCCCCGTGGATCCCTCGACCTGGGTCAGATTGATCTAGTCGCACGGTTTGGTAAACCAGTCACATCCGTATCTACATATCAGACCAGGTACGCACCTCGTTGCCTTCTGCATCATAGACCTTCGGGTTTTCGGTAGTGTTACAGATCGCGCGGAGAATAGTTGTCTTCCCAGCGTTCGCCCGGCCAATGATAAGGATCCTGAAGCGGCCAAATTTCTCTCGGATGTTTTCAAAACCGCCTGTCTCGTTTGTCGCCATATCTGAATTCCAAGCGAGAGCGTATTGTTGAAGAAACTATAGAATGTAGTGTTGAAGCAGTAGTCACCGTGAGGGCGAGGAGGGAACGAAAGAAGCGGTGTCCGTCGATGGATCCCCATCTACTTCCGACGATGCTTCGGAACGGCCTATTTTAGTTTTATCGGCTTCTTCCGGATTACGACTTGCATACACCACTGGACGCGGCGGTCGTTCGATGAGATGAGTGATCGGGATGACAATTGCTGCCATTCCATGCCCAGTGACCAACATATATAAAGCATCGCAGACGAGTTGCTTGAAGAAAGAATATAAAAACGTATGTATGATAAAAATTGACGATGCGAAGCAACTTCCAGATCAGTTTTTTGTGCAAGAATCGTCTCAAGTCAAGTACCCCCCGGGCGAAAATCATTAGTGGTTTGCATAGTCTCGTCTTGTTAACCTGAATACTATAAAATTCCAAGTGTGTCTAAATGTCTAGATACGAGAGAGATAACTAGTAATTTGCGTATCCTTTGTGTCATGGTGCTGCATTTCCAACGCACGAGTTTCGCGCCCGAACTTGTCCAGCGCTACCTCCAACTTGCAAGCGTAGCACTGGATCTCGACGGCCAGCTGCGTGCAAGAACTTCATAAAAAAAGCCCAGCAAAGTAAAAGGAACCAGGTGCTCACTCGAAAGAGAACTCTCGACCTGGCCCACATACCATCACTTAAGCAGGGCGAGAGTCTGTCCGACCGGGAATGCCCTCGACGGATCCTTGAGTTACCTTTCCCTGTGCTGACGCTGCTTGAACTGCAAGTCCGACCCGAAGTCGGT